>APFE031534143.1:0-137266 GCA_000404065.3 Pinus taeda | reverse complement strand
TTGATAAGAGCATCCCATATTTTGGTGGAATGTCGGCAACTACTACGTCCATTAGGATTGTCTTGTTGGGAAATTGGACTAGAGACACACAAAGGTCTTTGATTAAGCCTAAACACTTGACCTGACTTGAGTCGAAGGAGAACAAATCTTTGTAGGGTCTTGTGACATCAAGGTTTAGCTTTTCCATTATAGCTTTGGGCATAAGATTGTGTGAGGCACCTAAGTCAAACATAGCATTATGCAAGATCTTGTCATATATGTGCGAACTGACATAAAAGGGTGGAACAGATCCATATGTTGATTTTCCATTAACTTCTGGACCAAACAGCAGCTCAGGGGTATCATCTAAAACATTTACATCATCCTTGACCTCTGGCATTTGAAGTGACCTTTGAATTTGTTGCCTATAAACATCATGTTTGGCAAGTTTTGAGAGGGGGATGGAAATCTTAAGTTTATTTATTTCTACTTCTAGGTTAAATGGTTTCTCCAATGGAGTCTTTGTGTTGGAAGTAGCGGATTTCTCCTTTTCAAGAATATTTTCTGTGTTTTCCTTTTGATTATCAGCGTTATGATGAATGACACTTTGTGGTATTTCTGTTTTGGGAAGATTTTTAGGTGTGTTGTTCAAGTCTTCTTTCGAGGAAGAAGGAAGCAGAGGTTGATCAATAGGAGGTTGTATGTCTGTTATGTCCTCTACAGTCACTTGGTGCGGGTTTGGGACAGAAATATCAGCTGGTTCTGTTATGATAACCTTGCCTTTAATCTTGTTGGGCTGTTTGTTGTCTTTTGTCTTGTTAGGTGCCGGGACATCAATGGTTCTTGTTCTCAGCTTATATTATTTGTGGACCTCATACACAGCAGAATCATAACCTTGTTTAAAATCAAAAGACTCTCCAGACTTAGTCTGAAATTGATTTACATCATGGTAGTCTTGATCTTCTTGAGTGAGAAAATTCTGTTGCTCATCCTTCGAATCTATCAAGTTCATGTGAGTCTCTTCAGTGGGCTCACTAGAAGTGGATGCCTCTGTGTAGTTTTCTTGGAAAGGAGGTCTTATATCACAGTCTGGGCTAGATCTAGCAGCATTTGTGTTCTGGGCTTTCCTGAAATTTGGGTTCCTTTTAGCGTTAGGTTGTTGTCCCTCCCATGATGATTTCCTCTCAACACTTTCCACTCTATCTCCCAGCCTATGCATGCCACTGATAATAGCATCTAGTTTCTGGTCGAAGGTTGAGGGTTCTTCCTTGAAGGTGGTTTTTCTCTCAGTTCTAGCTCTGTTTCTTTTAGCAATCAGGTTTGCCTCCACACTAACAGCAACATTTTGCATTTCTGCAAGGCTTTGAGGGGCTCTTTCCCTTAACTGATAAGCCATATCGGGATCAAAACCATCAGGGAATTTGTACAAAGCAAGATCAGGTGGAGGTCTTAAGTTCGGTGGTATTGCATTATAAACATTATTAAACCTTGCATGGTAGTCTACGACAGTCTCCTGAGGGCCTCTTTTTATAGTGTCATATTCAGATAATATGTGCAAGGGGTCTTTCTTTTTCTCCCATCTGTTGATAAAGGACTAGTATAAGGCGTCTGGGTCTACTATGGAATTGGCTGGGAGTGCTCTAAACCAAGTCCTGACATCACCTATCAAACTTTGGACAAAAATCTTCATTCTCACACTATCATCGTCAATCTCATAACTCTCAAAGTAGTCATGCATTTTCTTTGTATGCTGAAGGGGTGTGTAGGCACTTGTGCCATCAAAATAAGTTATTTTAGTCTGGTAATCCTGAGGCATAGCCCCGGGATTAGCAGGCAGCTGTAAAGGTGCATATCTGTCAGCCATATAAACAGGGATAAGTGGAACAACTGGAGCAACTGGGATAATAGGAGTAGTAGTGGTGGTATTTGTAGCGAACAGAGGTGTAGAAACGGGACTTGGAGAAGAGGATGATGAACAAGGGGAAATAGGGTTTGAATGAAATAAAACTTTGACAAGGGTAGGAACACAGCTTGGATGAACTGTCTCAGGAATGGTACCAACAAAATATTTTTGCTTCTCTTGTTGTCTAAGGATCTTAGGGATTATATTGGGATTTTCAAAAACAGCTGGGGGATTTGGGCCTGGATTTGATCTTGTATAACATGAATGCTTTTTGGGAGCCAACTTCTAGCTTGTTTTTTTTTTTTTTTTTTGGGGATTTTTCTAACAATATAGGCTAAAAAAAAATTTTTTAAAGGTCAGATTCTTCCTCAGTGGAGCTTCGAACTGGATTTGTGAGATTATTCTGAGGGAAGTCCCCAGTGGAGTCGCCATTGTTGTTAAACACTCAGGTTGTCCTAAGCTCCTGAAGGGATTACGGCCGAGGTACCACAAACCAATCTTTGGACTGCAGGTTCAGCCTACCTGCAATCAGAGAGGCTCTCTCTTAATGATTTTAGCTTTGTTGATGATGATTTTAGGCTAGTTATTGGGTTCAAGGGGTTTTGTTTGTGTTTGGGTGGAAGGAGGATGCTTTCAAGTAGAGAGGCAATGTATAGTGTGACAAGTTTCAAACCATTGGGCATGGAGTCGTGGAGTAAGACTGCCGGTGCGTTTTCTTGGTCACAAGAGGAAAAAGGGGCAAGGTAGCTGCTCATGAAACAATACTTAAGGTAAATGAATATGGATTGCAGGCTAAGAAATGAGAGGCAGCAAAGAATCTCTCAATCAAGTTAGCAGAAGGAAGATGAACGAGCTCTATCTAGGAGCAGCTAAGAATTCCTAGATAACAACCATTCATATGTGAAATAGAGCAAATATGAGCCATAAGGAATCCATATTTATGCCTAAATCAAGAAGAAAACATTAAGAAGCCACAGAAACTGAGCATGGAGTGCAGGTAAGCAAATTCTAAACCAAACTTTTGTTTTGTGACTTGAGCATATGTGAAATTGAAATAACATAGGTAAGGAACACTTATTGATTCAGAAAGCAGCACAAGATTTCCCTCAATCACTCTTCAGAGACATTAACAATACATCAAACAGTCCATTCTCCAAGCTTTCAGCAATCTTGATTAAGTGAAACATATCAGATACAGAGCGAGTCTCTCTTGGAGTCATTAGCCAACACTCCAACCCCCTTTTTCTCTCAATATAGAGGGTCGTATATATATAGAAAATATCTAAGAAATATTTATTACAGCAGATCTTAAATAGATATGAGGGAAATGAGTGCTTTAATTCATCTTATCTTGAAGTAAATGCATGAAATATTTATCTAAGTGCCGCGTTGGGGCAGCTGCTTCAAACTGAGTAGGAATGTATTCTTTGCTGTTATGCACTGGCCATTTATCATAATTGTGCATTGGTCTCTGCTCCACTGCTCTTGAGTGGCTTTGATGTGCAGTAACTGTGATTTGAGAGGCTTTAAATGGCTTTTACTGTTTCTTTGACTTGCTCGGGAATCTTTAATGTTTTATCAATTTCGAGCAATGAGAAGATCTTCGCTGATACACTTTGCCGCAACACTGATACTCTTTGACATGCAATCTGGCTTCTTTCTGCTTCTGATACTCTTTTAAAATGCTAAATCGCCCTTTTTCTGCCCTTTTGAGGCAAAAAGTACTGCTGAAGAAAAAGATTCCCCATTTTGGCATATTTCCCGTAGCGATGTGCGATTAGCGCGAAGCGCTAATCGCGCATCGAAAAACTGCCTCAGATTTTGAATCTGGGCTTCCTAAGCAACGATTTCGCCTTTGCGCACTTTTCTTTCGGCGGATGACGTTAGCGGTGGGACCCGTACGGCAGGTGACATGGCAGGGGAAAAACTCCCATCCTCGGACACTAATCATCGACGGGTTCGGAAGGGAATAGACCCGCCCACCATAGATCTAGGGCGCAGACAATCAAACGGATGGCAGAACAGAGAAGGCGGCGGAAGGATAAGGGAGGGGGCCTATATATATATATATATATTATATATATATATATTATATATATATATATATATATATATATATATATTATATATATATATATATATATATATATATTATATTATATATAGATATATATATATGGTGTGGATTCTCATGAAACGTCGATTGTCCGATATGCGATCGGCAACAGACCATCGGCGAATGAACCATATTGGCAGCGCACATGCATGTTTTGTTTTGTCATAGTGATACGCCGATCGGAGAAATTGTTGTCGGCCAAACTAATCGGGGGCACACTTATGTGTTGTTTTGATACACAACTCCCATCCCGATTGCGATATCGCATCGTAGGGGGTCCAATAGAACCCTTTTGCAATCGGAGCATGGCCGAAGGTAAGTGACGCGGGCTTTTATGACCGAAAGCAGAATTTTTTGATGTTTGAAGGGATTTCAAGGCATGGGAAGGGGTCTGATAGCCCAGAAAGGGATTTTTCATGCCTAGGAAGGATTTTAAAGGCACTTGGGAGGATTTTATGTGCTTTGAGAGGGGGATTTTATGTGCTTTGAGAAGGAGTCAAAAAGAATTAGAGGAAGGATTTACGGGGTGATGAAGGGTTTTGTGCATCAGAAGGAGTCTGAAATGCATGAGAAGATGGTTTGAGGGGGGAAATGAGGGTTCTTGCTGAGTTTCAAATAAACTTAGCAATTCCCAAGTGTATTTATGGTTATATTTCAACCAGGGGAGGGGAATAAGTATATAGGGGAGCTATTAACATAGTTTTAGTAGGGGGAAGGGGAGATAGATAGGGAGTTACATAGTAGAGTTAGCAGTCAATATGACAATGATGAGAAAAAACGCTAAGTATGTAAATATTAGGCTATCAAGGAGAAGTAAGAGTTGTGGGGGAAGTATGGACTTTCCTTGAGTAAAGCAGATCTTTACCAATGCTACTAATATGAAGAATGATGAATCTGAGAGGTATCAAGCAGATCTTGACCTCTTTAGGGGAAGTTAGTGAGTGATTTGGAGAAGAGGAAGAAGGGGGGAGTTAGACATGCCTCGCTTGAAGTCCTTTAAATGGAAAATTGCCTCCAACTTGTGATCTGAATAGATATGGCACTTTGAAAACATGAAATGGATCACATAGCTTGATTTCTGCAACCACAAAGCTACTTACCCAGCCTACTTACCTAGCATTTTTTCTTCTGTTGATTTGGGTGCACTTGAACTAGCAAACCCATCTTTTCAACTTTGCTTATTTTTACTGTCCTTCTATCTACATCTACACATATTTCATCCAGGGGCTCAGATTAAGCTGTTGAGCATCCTTGCTTCTCTACCTGTCTAGGAATCTGCCAAGATTAAGCTGTTTGGACAGATACTGATTCTCTACATTCTACAACAAGAAACTGAAACCTAGGGAGACCAAGATTAAACTGTTTGGACCTCCCTTTAATTGAAAATTCTTCAAAAATGGAATAGCACATCAAAATTGGAACACAGCAGTGGCATTTTAGACTAGCACACTCTCATGGCATCCTTCTTTGGCCTTTGTAGCAAATATGGAACATTGCAGCATGCAAAGTATGACATATTTGGCATGTAAAAATGTCAATCATGAAAGATGAGTAACCTGCTGCAGCAGGAGGCTAACAGAACCAATACTCAACAAACAAATACATTAAGAAAAACAAGAAAGACATCACCTCAAAAATTTAAAAGGCGATTGTTATTTTTTGGATTTTTTTGGTTCAACATGAGTGAGCCAAATTAAATGAGAACATTAACTAATCAGAACAATAGCTACATTTAAGAACATATAAGAAAATATTTTGGCTTATTTTAGATTGTGTGGTGGGAAAGAGAAGCTAGTTACTGGGTTATGGGGTCACAGTGAAGAGGGCTTTGAACGATATCTTGAAGGTTCATGATGGAATGGTGTTGCAAGTAATGTGAGGATCACATGTTAAATTCCACTCAAGGAGAAAGGAAGGGATATTGAGATTAAGCTAGGGTTGGTATTATTTAGGATCACACCTAGGTGCATAGGGGTAAACCCAAAGGCAAGGAGATGTAAGAGAACCAACCAAAAACATCATAAATCAATTTAGAACCTAATTACAGCTAATGATTAAGGGAGAATTGGATGAAGACCACAACCTAGATTGTCACTCTTGTAGAGAAAGATGCTCTTCTTGGGCCACAACTACAGCTCCGTCCTCAACATAAACATAAGAAACATTTTGTTTCAAGCCCTTTGTAAAATGATAATAACCATCAAAAAAATAACAACGAACTCAATATATGTCAAACAAACTTGTCATTATTCTCCCCTCAATTGGAAAATGAGAAGACCCCTTTCTTATATAGATTGATGTTCTCATTGCAACTACAATTGATCATAACATGCAACTCAAAAAATGAGCACTCAAACGATGAGCCAAATACAACTTAAAACTGCCACCCTTTCTATGATTGACAACAAGGTTTTACAAATTTAAAATATAAACTCCCTTTAAAAAAGGGTTACATTATAAAACATCAACATCTAGAAAGCATTCCTCCTCAAATTAGGGATTTAGATGAGCTAAAAGTAGAAATCGATTGTCAGGAGTAGTTTTGACCTTTTCAAATCTTCTTCAATGTTGTCACTAATGAGAGTTGAAGTGTCCAAGAAACTTGTTGATGTGATAGTTTCTTGCAATTATTGTTCATTGAGATACACATTTCAAATTGTCATGAATAGATCCTTATGGCGATTAGGTAATGCAAACCTCAACAAGTCCTCTAAACATAACATAATTAATTGGTTGAAATTCTTAAGTCTACCATTACACACAATCATGACCTTCACACATGAAATTACAACCAAGGACAAAGTTTGCTTCCCAAGAGTCTAAGCTATGGTATGCTAGATGGCAATTTATGGCTGAGAATGAAAGGGGAAAATCTTCATGACATGACCCTCAAACTACTTTCATTTATGTCTATCTATAGCTAGGATTTTATCAATAACCTTTCAAGAGTGTGCATAAAGTATTGTATGGCCATTACTTGGCTCTTAATTTCATTGCCCCTTCATTTAATTCATCAAGTGTTGTCTTTCATTTGAACACATCCTTTTTATTTTGATATTCTTTAGATAAGCTAGGGACATCCCTTTCATTTAGATATTCTTTAGCCAACCAGGTTAGGGGGGTAGCCTAATATGAGGTGGCCCTTTGCTCAATATTAAATTATTTGACACATATATTCACCTATTTTACCCCTTCAGATATTCTTTAAACAATTCAGGATTTTCAAATTAACTTAGGCTTTAGTAATTCATGCTTTCATTTCACATATAGACCTTTCACGAATGACATCAAGAAACCAAGTATGAAGAGAGGCTAGTCCTTTCTCATGAAAGAAATGGAAGTGAATGGAAAAATAGTGGAAAATGTTGTGTATGAGGGGACATGGAGCATTACCCTAGGAAGTCACCTAATAGTACACCCTAACAATGGGAAATATCCCACTTTATAAACTAAACTATGTGTAGTCATGGTACGACAAAGATAAAATAGTAGATTAGGTATGAAATGTTGATCAATCATATCAATGCAAGCATCACCATGATCATACACTTATAATCATAACACCACCCAACTACTTGTACAACTACAAATCATTTCTCTATGTTTTAAGTTGGGGAAGTCATTTGATGCACCATGGTTGAGCT
Organism: Pinus taeda; assembly: GCA_000404065.3. NCBI lineage: Eukaryota > Viridiplantae > Streptophyta > Pinopsida > Pinales > Pinaceae > Pinus > Pinus taeda. The sequence goes on along the minus strand of APFE031534143.1, from coordinate 129,624 downwards.
AACACCGGTGTGAAAATAAAATGAAAGAGCATGTTCGGATGAATGAAAGTCACATTTGTGCAAGAGAGAGTTCAATCATATCAATACCTAACACCCATTGAGGTGCTTCTTCAAGTGATTACCCCTTGTCAGATAACAATGTGGCTCCTACTTGGGGAGATGCACTCTAGGCCATAGTGTATGAAACTCCAAAATCTCACCCAATCTGTAACCTATACAAATCATCTTGACAAAGTATCAATAACTAAAGAAACCATGGTTAACCAAGGGGCCCTGGGAAAACACTAGTACGCATAAAGAAAACAAGCAACCGATCAAAACACATCAAACAAATGCAATAAATGAAACAAAAAAATGATAAGCAAAATTCATGAAATCAAATAAGAAAGCAATTGAATTTAAAAATAACACTTGTGAAGCTTATGTATGTATGATGAAAACAGAAGAATTCACCTAGAATTCCATTGGCTTTGTATAACAAAATCATTCCACTAATGCAACCATTCAATAAGGTTTCTCATGAACAAAATGAATACCAAAATGGAAATTAGGGTTAAGAATATAGTCTCAAAGTCATAATAATGATAAACTAGAAGATGATTCCAAGGTGGCTCCAATCGTGTGATGTTCATAGAATGTTGTGCAATCCTCAAGAAAGAAAAGTGACCCTTTATTAAGTAATATTTATTGACCTTGTAGCTTGTAGATTTCTCATCAAGAATTTACGAGTTGGAATCACCATCACGCGTGAGTTTTCGAACTTCATTTTCTTTGCCCTCAATTTTAGAAACATTCCCTCCTTCAAAATTGAAACCCACTTAGCCTTCCTAATATGAAAGAATTAATTGAGGCCTCTAGTACCCAAATTAGTGAGATCTTCAAAAGACTATAATTCATCCATAGGCCCTCGATGAAGTGGACCATGGTCCTCCATGATAACATGAGACCAATCATCATTGTTGTCTCCCTCCATATTCAATTTGTAGGCCATAAACAAGGTTGTTGAGACATGCTCACCATCATCACTTTGGCTAGAACTAATCTTTGAACATGTGAGGGTTGCGCAGTTGTTTAGGTCATCATCATCTAGAGAGAACACATGGTCATTCACAGGCTTATGAAAGTTTTGAACACGATACTTCTTGAACCTTTCCCTATGTAAGGTGACCAAATTATTGTTTGAAGTATCAATGGTAGTATAGGATAAATCCATTTGTAATAAGCCTCCCAAGTCAATAGATAACTTCCTAGACAACAACATGTTCTATGAGTCAAGTAATTCAATCACCATAGCATCCATCACAATAACTTTCTTTGGGTATTTGTGTGATCTCATAACCAAATTCTTTATTAGGCCATACACCTTGATTTCTCTCCCATCCATATGACAAATATTTTTGTATGGCTTACTAGTGTTGAAGCCCAGTTGGTGCATCACTATCATAAGCATCATGTTAGTAGATGAATAGAAATCTAACATATAATTATGCAACAATTAGTCAAGTACTCTCAATGTCAAGTAAAAAGGGGCATCAACACCATTTGATCCTCCCTTATGCATAGTCTACAAAATTATTGGTGCATCCTAGGAGGGGTCTTCATTAGCATTGTTCAAACCATGAATACTCTTAACCCGATCCTTCAAAAAATCCATTTTCATGAGCTCTAAAAAGGGAACAATTCTGCATGAGTTTACTAAGTAATTATTCAAATCAATGTTAATATTTGGTTTTTCACTACTCATGCATGGACTTGGTCTCTTAAAAAATTGAAAAGGTTGGTCTTCCTCATGTTTTTATTATTTATCATTACTTGGGTCACATTGAAATGGTTTTTGGGATGGTGATTCTTGATTAGAATCATCCTTAACTAATGTATTTAAAGGTGAGGGTTGGAACTAGTCTCTCCTTATTTTATAGGTCACTAATTGTCTTTGGTGAATCTTCCTCTTAATTTACTTCATGGTGAGCTTTGGTGGAGTAGCTTTAGGAGCAATGGTTGGATTAACGTGCTTTTGTTTCACCTGTTCATCCAAAAAGTATTTATTGCATTAGGGATATCCAAGGAGTTGATATAATTGTATAGCCCACCCTTTACGATCCCCAAGATGTTTTGAAGCGCCTCCTTGGCCACCGTAAATGTGTCTTAATCACATGCCATCTCACAAGGGTTACAATAGTGATGGGCTTCTTACTCTACCATAATGTTTCTTTATAGGGGGTTAGGGACAAATTGGTTTTGATCATGTCTTTTAAACTTTTCCCAAACTCCTCTTCCTCCTCTTGGCTGAAACTGGTTCTAATGAACATGTCTCTCCAAGAGATGAATCTTATTTTCATAACCTAGTTTCGTTGCTAGAGTGTTTCTACTTATTTAGAGAGTTTGTCTTCGATCCCTTCCATAGATTTAGAAAAAAAGTTCGATGTTTCATTCTCGTAAGTTGTTGCATTGAATACACTTTTTTTCAGTTCATCTTCACCTTTGGATGATGGAGGTTGGTTGGCTTTACCAATTGTAGACATGCTTTTTTTGACTCCGATAACAACTTCCTTTGCAACAAATAGCTTCCTAGTATCCTACTATCTCAAGTGAAATCCATAATCACCCTCAATGTCCCTAGATATTATAATAGAAAAGCTTTCTTAAAGAGATTAAGGTATTGATCCAATGTTTGCACTATCTAATCAATCTTTTAGTAAATTTCTCAATGGTTTCAATTTTCACTCCTCTTAATAGTGGCTAAAGTAGCTAACGTACACCTTCCATCTCTCTTGTCTCCCCACTTCTAAAAAATTCCTTTTGCAAATCACCCCATGTGTTAATATTATTGACAGACAAATATGTAAACCAATCATACGCATCACCTTCCAAGGATATGGAAGCCTAACTCATTTGCACATCAAGGTGAGATATCACAAATTTGCAACACATAATCCTAAATTTCCTAACATGATTCAATGTAGACACAAAAAATGTTCCCTTGAAATGCAGGCAACTTGTCCATGGCCTTCTATAGAGTGTTACGAGGGTAGCCTTGGATTTTGGTGAAATCAAATGGTTTTTCTAGCTTAGCACCCCAATATACCATTTTGACTTATTCAACTTGTGGTTCAAAGAGATGTAAGATATATTCAAGTATAAGGGAATCAATGTAGCTTTCCAAAGATGTGATTATCTAATGTGTTTATGAATGTATCTTTCTAGTTCGGGTATCAAAAGAAAAACTCCCATTAAGGTGCTCTAGGTGGAACACCTTTCAAGCATGGTTTTGAGTAGTAGAGTCATTGGATGAACTTGTCAAGGTCATTAAAAGAAAGCTAATCTCGGGAATACGGCTTCCTCATTGGCAATGGCACCAAAATGTTGTTGCTCAAACTCTTTGTAAGGGAAAGCTAGTTTTAAGGGTTAAACCCAAGGGGCAACTACTATGCAAGCCAACCAATGTCATCTTGGCACCCTTTCCTTTCACTTAAAGGTCTTGAAATGCATTCTAAAACCTAAGGGGGGAATCCCTACAAAAGGATGAACAAGGTGAGGGCTACCTTGGATATGCAAGAGGAAAGAGACCCATCTCAACTGAAGGTAAGGAAAAGTTAGTCAATCCTAATGGAAATAACCCATAAAAAGGTGAACGACATTATTCCTAGACAAATTGGTATCTATCAATTCAACTTGCATACAACTAGCACCTATGAAACAAACCCAATAATTTGATGCAACTATATGAGGTTAAGAAACAAGATAAAGGATGTTCTAGTTGAAAACACGTTGAAAATGATAATAATACTCGAAGCATCCCAAAACAAATACGTGCATAGTGGAGGGAAACCAAATATTACATTTAGCAATAATGTTATAACTTGACAAATGATATGGTTACCAAAGATGTACCTTCATAGACCACTTTGTTCAAAGATCACAATGGATACTTAGTGTAATGAAATTCTTCTTACTCCAATGTCCAATTCCTCATGGAGGATTCTCAGTGAAGGTGTTACTAGAATGTTTAGAGTGCATGTGGAAGAGATTGCTCATAATCCATTTGTTGAGTGCTTGCACTTACATGACCATCCTAAACTCGGATGACAGGTATCCAACTTTGCTATAACAAAGTGGAAGGTCACTTGTAGAAGGTGCGATTACAAACCTGTGAGTGTTGATGAAATACTTGTTGCCTAATCAATCAACCCCCGAAAGGTAACCCTAAAATTGATGGATCAATTAGATAGGACATAAGTGCTAGTTTGATGTCAAAGTGTTATGCAATATGCTTGAAACCAACTTTAGATGTTATTGTTTCGATAATATAAAATTTATGAGACAATAATTAATATCAACATTTCATGATATCATTACTAGTTTCAACTAGTTACACAATCTCACCTTGTGTGAGTGAGCACTTGCACACTAACATTATAACATTTTAATTTTATTCACTTACACCATCATGCACAAATTCGTTTAGTAGGATCTGACAATACTGTGAAGAGGTTGAAGTGGAGGTGATGAACTACCATGTAGTTTCAATGTCCAAGTGCATGTAACAAAAGTAGGGTCAACCTTTTGTGCCTTAGAGCCCAGTTTTAGCCTAAATTTATGCTACATGAGATGAATCTTATGATTTCAATAAAATTGATATCATGACAACACTATTCGCATGTACAATATCTCAATTGAAAAATGCATGAGACTTTAGTAGAGATTGTCCAACATTTTACCATAAGCATGATCACCCAAATCAAAGCCTTGAGTTTGGTCTTATTGATCCCATAGTCAGGTTCTTTTAATGATAACAATGCAAAACAATTAGAGGCTCAAGCCCTATTTGGTCTAGTTATGAACAAAGAAATGCTTGAAAAATAGTAATATCGTTGGGCACAATCTAAATACCCTTCAAATCACAACAAACCAGTCAAACAAACTATAATAGGAGGTGACAAACCATGAAAGATGAGCACAAAGATGGAATGATCATAGTGGCCAATCTTTTGTTAGTTTAGAGTCCAGTTCGATGATTAGGTCTTTGAAAGGTCATAACAATGTAACACACAAATCAAGTATACACAAGGTTATTAAGATAATTTATGGTAAGAAAGGCTAACCTCAAAAAGCAAAAGATATAAAGATATCCAATAAAGAACAATTTGTAATGCAATTCAACCCAATTCGAATAAAGAAATTTAACACAAGGATCCAATATGATGATCTAGTTTCAAATTTAGATAAATGATGCATCGATAAACCAAAATATGGTAGAGTAAATGAATTCTTTTGTTTGTATTTTCTTATTGGCGTTATGTGTTCACTAACATGAAATAAGTATGAATACTTAATAGGTGTAGAATAAATAAATGCATAAAAAACAAGAAAGTAATCATGTCAAAACTTTAAAAGAAATGAATATTTTTTGGATTTTTTTGTTTAAACACGAGTGAAGTAAATTAAATGAGCACATTAACTAGTCATAATAAATTTAAGAATGTATATGGAATTTTTCGGGGGTCTTTTGGGTTGTAGGGTGGATCACAATTAAGAGGGTTTTGATGATACCTTTAAGGCTTAGGTTGGAATGGTGTTGCAAGTACCGTGAGAATTACCTGTCAAGCACCACTCAAGGTTAAGAGAAGGAATCTTGATATCATGTAGAGCGATGGTCTTATTTAAGATCACCACTCAAGGTTAAGAGAAGGAATCTTCATATCATGTAGAGCGATGGTCTTATTTAAGATCACACTCAATTGTAGAGGGGTGAACACAAAGAAATAAAGATGCAAGAGAGCTAGGCCAAAGACGTTAGACCTCAATCTAAAACCTACTTACCTTTGATGATCAACGGAGAGTTAGGTGAAGACCATGATATGGATTATCCCTCCCGTGGAGCAAGATGCCCTTCTTGGACCACAACTACACCATTGTCCTCAATAAAAACATAAAAAAACACTTCCTTTCAAGCCCTTTCTAGAATGTTAATAACCATAAAAAATCTAATAACAGATTCAATATGCATCAAATAAGCTTTTCATTACCCCCACTCCTTCCGTGCAAATGAGAAGACCCTTCATTTGACAAAGCATAGTTCTCATTGCAATTTTTTTTGTTGGTGAATTAATTTTGTATTTCTTTAGTCAAAATCTCATAAAACTACAAGATGTTCATGGTTTAACCAAGACATTTGTAAGTGGTCTCAAACTCCCATAAGGGAAATTAGATATGTTGACCACCTACAAGCGATAAAGTCTTAGCAAAATAAATCAACCACTGGAAATTAACAGATCTATCTACTACAGATCTACACATATAATAACCACAAGAATACATCATAAAAATCATGAATTCGAAGATGTGATAGGGGCGAGATCCTTGGCACTAGAACTTAGAGGGGCTGGAGGTTTTTCATCACATTGTAGGTGGCTCTCCAAGTAAGCAATTCTACCTTCTAGGCTTTCCAAGCATGAATGTTGATACCTCTAAGCATGTTTGATTTCATTTAGGGTTACAAAGATGTTGTACTACTCCTTCCGCTATTCTTTTTATACTTTGCCGAATAGAGTTTTGAGCTGCTAGTGTGGGGTGATATAATTGAGGTATTGTTTTTGTCTTCCCCTAGTGTGGTAGGGTCAGGAACTCATTGGGCCACCTCATTAAGGATATTATAATTAAAAAAGGCTTGACATTATATGGTAGATAAGGACTTGAGGTGGCAAATTTTAATATAAATTTCTGAAGGGTAGCCAAATTGTATATGGATGCACCTTCCTCAACCTCGACTCAAGCATGAATTCTCCCTTGAGGTTCGCGACCTCCCCTACCTTAGTGGTTGTGCATGCACTATCGAGGCATGTTGAGCTAGAGAAAGTTGAAGCTAGTGCAAGGGATAGAGAACCGAAGGTTAAAGAGGAAGGACCAGAGGTAAGGGAGACTCAATAACATATTAGTTTAGGGACTAGAGGGAAACCCAAGGAGAGATGGCCGAAATAAGGAAAAGAAGTTAGAAGACAGAGAAGCAATATGTGGCCTTTGAGCCTAATGTAATTTCAGATGTTAGTTTTGATTCCACAAGACATATATGCAGGCCCCAAAGAGAGCTACCAATTAACTGATACTGATACCAATGAAAGCCCCACAAGAATGAAAATTGTTCAAGCTAGAAGGTTTAGATTTTACCCCAAGATTCAATTCCCAAGCTGTCAAGTGTTGTGAGATTTGCTAATGTCAAGGCGAAGGGGAGACCGTTGATAGTTTGTAGTACAGGTTCGGAGGCCGATGCAATAGCCACCATGCTACACTGTTCACATGCACACCTAGGTCCATTAGGAAGCTATCCTACTTGGGCCATAATACCCCTACCAACTAGATGTCCATACACCATCATAGTCCAACCATGGATTAGACTACCACACCTCCAAGGTTAGGGATAAACATGCACCATGCCACATAGCTTACAAAGAAAGTGTCTAGAAAACCAACAAGGACTTCATGCCTAGGCTCCCTAATGCAATAAGGCCTAATATAACCCACCTATAGTGGGGGAGGGCAGAATAACACCAAGAAAATTTTAGTGGAGTGACTTTAAACATCAAGAAGAATCTAGAGAGGGGACTTGTCGTATTCATAACTCTACGAATGAACTATCACATGCTTATGCATGTGGGGTGGTGGCCACGACACCCCTCTTTTAAATTCTCTGTGGGCTGGTGGGGTCGCCCTCGAAGCACCTGATCGCCTTTATTTCCCACCCTCATCAGGGACTCATTGCAACTACAATTGATTACAACATACAACTCAAATAACAAGTGATCAAACCATAAACTTAAAACCATGAGTCAAATAAAACTTCAAATTATCACCCTCGACATGATCATCTAGAGGGTTTTACAAATTTAAATGACAAATTCCCTTTGTATAAGGATTACATTATAAAATATCAACACATACAAAATATTCCTCCTCAAATTAGGGCTTTAGATGAGCCAAGTGTATACATTGATTACTAGAATCAGCTTTGTCTTCTTCAAATATTCTTTAATGCTATAACTTATTGAAATGAAATGTACCAAAAAAACTTGTTAATGTCCCAATCTTCTTACAAATATTTATTGAGATCTTCATTTGAAATGGTCATTAATAACTCCTCACATCACTGAGTGAAGCAAACTCTTACAAATCATCCTAACATAAATATATTACTTAAATTTACCATAACACACCATCCTAATGTTTATACATGAAATCACAATCGAAAAGAAACTGCGTTTCCAAAGAAGCTAAACTAAGATATGTGAGGTGATACCATGAAAAACTAAACTAATATAGGTTAGGTGATACTTTATGGTAAGGAATTAAAGAAAAAAACCTTTATATCATGATCTGAAGCCATGAGAAGAATTCAGATCTTTCATTTATTTCTAACTTAACTTTAAGTAGAAGTTAAGTTTATCAATTACCTTTCAAGAAGCAGCATAAAGTATTGTGTCCATTCATCTACTTTTAATTTCATTACTCTTTTATTCATTCTCTTTCCTATCAAGCTGCCTCTTTTGATTTTGATATTCCTGGGACAAATAAAAAACATCTCTTTCATTTTGATACTTTCTAAAGCGAGTAGAATTCTAAAGCCTTTCCAAAGTACCCATTTAAAGTCTGTCATTTAGATACCTCGGCATTTAAAGAATATACTCATGAGATGGCACTTTACTCAATTTTTATTTATATATTTGACATAGTTTTTCACCTCATCGACTCTTCAAATTTTTTCTTTAAACAACAGAGCATTTCCGATATTTGATTTTGTTTGTTAATATAGCATTAGGATGCATCTGGTTAGTTTTTGATTCAGTCGTATTCTGGGGCGGGTTCGGATTCAAACATCCTTAATTTGCATGGGTCATTTGTTTTGAGGTGGGTTCTGTTAGTGACATCCTTCATACCCGTGTGCAATTCGCTGTGAGGGTGTCTTTATGTTCTGTTTGTGCTGGGTTATTGACTAGGGCGAGAGGCTAAAAAGTACTCGAATGTCTGGCCGCTCTAGGTCCTTATACCTGGCTCTGAAATATAAGAAATTTTGTAATCTGGTACGAGGTTGTGTGGGGATTTGTGGGCCTGTCAGTATCTTTGTTATATATGTTGCAGATCTGAGATTTTCTGTGGACTATTATAAATATTGTTTCTTGAAATTGTGTTCGGAAACAGAAATGTTATCAGAACTTCTCTGATGAACATTTGTGTGAGGTTGTGTGGGCATTTGTGGGCCTGTCAGTATCTTTGTTATATATGTTGCAGATCTGAGATTTTCTGTGGACTATCATAAATATTGTTTCCTTAAATTGTGTTCGGAAGCAGAAATGTTAGCAGAACTTCTCTGATGAACGTTGTATTTGGACAGGCTGAATACTAACTACTTATCGGGTTGCATACACTTGAAGTGGACTAGAAGGCTTTACAATCAGTTCTAAAACTATGGCACTGGTGAGTGGCCACTGTTTATTTTTACTTTTACGGCTTGTCGACGTTGTTTAAAACATGATCTGTTTGGTATGCTCTCCGGAATCTCTCAGGATATTGTTTCAAGAGTACATTGATTTGCTTTGATGTGCATGTTACTGTTTATCTTCGGATGTGATTAGCTGGTTGCAACTGGCAATTTTTAAGCTTGTTTTTTTTGGGTCGGTAAAAGAGCTGCATTCATTAGAATAAAGAAAATTGACATATCGTTCTGACCAGTGGCATAACCATAGCTTTTTAAGGATTCAAAATGTCTTTCTGAAAACCCTAAATATTATGTAGCATTCTTTAGGCCTGAGTCCAGCTAAAACGAGCGTGGCATTCTTTAGGCCTGAGGCCTGCTAAAACGACCGAATCAAAATAATTATAGAATGTATCATAAAAGTAACCAGTAGTCAAGTAGGCAGCAGTCATCAACCTGATGTAAAAAGCCAGCTTTATTCCAGAAACTGGACTGTTGGTCTTGATTTAGATTTTAAAACTTTATTGTGGTGGCTCATAACAACCAATTTACTCTTAATTTAGATTTATTAATGTCGTTTTTGGATGTTGCTTTCACTGTATAACTTCCCGGCCTGACTTGAACTGGATCAAATGATGGAACTATAATAGAGCCCTGCTTTTATTGATCTGGCTCTTTCCTTGTGGTTGGTTTACTAATAGTTTTCAAAATTAATTAAAATAGTAGGCAGCAGTCATCAACCTGATGTAAAAAGCCAGCTTTATTCCAGAAACTGGACTGTTGGTCTTGATTTAGATTTTAAAACTTTATTGTGGTGGCTCATAACAACCAATTTACTCTTAATTTAGATTTATTAATGTCGTTTTTGGATGTTGCTTTCACTGTATAACTTCCCGGCCTGACTTGAACTGGATCAAATGATGGAACTATAATAGAGCCCTGCTTTTATTGATCTGGCTCTTTCCTTGTGGTTGGTTTACTAATAGTTTTCAAAATTAATTAAAATAGAGTTAAATTAAGTGACTTTAACTTGCATTGGAAATAGTTAACTGAACGTAGAGAGGGTGATGCCTATTAAAGAGCTGATATCCTAAGGAATTTTACGGTCTCATACCCCTTTATCTTCGGTGTAAACAATAGATTGACAAGGTAAGAAGGAATGTAAATAAACTTGTCAATTAAACCATAAATACACTGCTTATAAAAAACAGCTTTGGACTGCTATAAGCAGTCGTTGTAGGCATATATGGTTTAATGCTTGGGATATATGACATGTTGCAAATTTATTTGCCTTGGAGCAAGTTGAGTGCTTCAAAGAGTTTTATTTTGCATCAGAGGTGGACGTTTAAAATATGACCAAGAACTATCTTAATGTCACCTGTAGGCATTCAGCAAATTCAAGTTCTCACAATTCTTCTGGTGCTTTCTATTATGAACTGCTGCTAGCTAATTTTTCCAATCAACAATCCTAGGTTGTTGTAGGCATTCAACATACACATTATGCACCCATTATAATTTGTCATCTTTTTGCACCTAATTACATGGCTTTGTAGTGTATTGTGTTGACAGCCATGCTTTGTTTATTTTTCGAACGTGGATATGCCTACTTGAGAGATGGTTTATAAATGTTTGGTTGATGATTGGTTGTAGGTACTCACTGGTTCCTTGATCCTCAGCTCCTTCCTTGTGTTGCCTCATAATTGTGGTTATTATAATTTGTTTTGGCCATCAGTTCCTCTTTTGACCTCACACATTAGGGGGCATCTGTTACAGCTCTATTTACCACCCTAGAGACTCATTGAGAATCGATTGTGGATATCATGTCTTTTCTTCCCTATATTTTCAGTTTTTGTGGGAGGTCGCTCCTTTTATACCTGGCAAGGTGTGTGATTGCTTGCATGTTCCACCATTGGTAAGGTGTGACCGGTCTTAGGCTCCGCCACTGGCAAGGTGCAACTGGTTGCTTGCTACACCAGTTGCAGCAGGTGACCACCCTTAGAGCCTTCTAAATTCAGTGATAATCGAGGAGATCAATACTGGGTGAGTTGGATGCCTTACATCATGAGCTTGGGAACTTGTATTGGACCCAGAGTTCCTTAAGTTCCAGAGGTCTAGATAGACCCCCTAGCCTCCTCCACGAGTTTATACAAGGAAGGCGTCCCAAGTAAGAAAAGGAGGAAGATTTCATGGTAAACTTATGCTGCTCAACATTAGAATGAAAAACCGTAAATATATTGTTAATGGAAAATGGCCTTTCAAAAATGATTTTTTTAATATGCAGATTGCTTAAGTGCTTAACAAAAATAGTATGCTGCAAATATATTTGCCTTGGAATAATTTGAACACATAAGAGCGCTTTATTTTGCATTAAAGGTGAACCATTTAAATATCAGAAAAAAACTATCTAAATTCAGGAAAAATAAGTTTCTCACAATTCTCCTGGTGCCTTCTGTTATGAACTTCTGCTCCATTTTTCCAATCAGTAGCCATGGGCTGTTGTAGAGATTTTAAACATACATATACAACTGTATGAAGACATGAAAGATGGAAAATAATTTAACGAGACCATTAAAGTACAGCATAAAGAAGAAGCATCATGAAAAATCAGACTTATGAAATAGAGTGGAACCTCTTAAAAGGCTGGTTTATTTACTTAAAAGACTCAAACTAATAGTGAAGCATATAGTACTTGCTTCAATTGAAAAGTTTTAGTAAAATTGTATACTTAAAGGTAAAACTTAGAACTCAAAATCCATGGTAGTTTAATTATGGTGTGTACATTCGTTAAACGTCCAAAGTGCTCTCTCAGATGATACCCACTTTATTTTTCTGCTGACATTTCTATGTTTTACTGGGTGCATCGTCATCGGTGTCAGCAATTTCTTTTCTTCCTCTTTTTGTGTTCTGGATTCACTTATTCTGCTTCTGTTTTTTAATTGTTACCTTTGTACTTCATTATTTTAATGGGTACTGCTGGTTTGTTAACCTAGGACAAGTGGTTAGATTGCTTAAAGTCTTTTATTCTGCTTCTGATTTTTGTTATTACTTTTGTACTTTATTATTATAACGGGTACTGCCGGTTTGTTAAACTAGGCTGAGTGCTTACATTGCGTAAAGCCTTTGATTTTAAATTTGGAAATATTTTTATTCAGGCTTCATGTGAGGGTTTGAGCGTTTGTTCAGGGATAGTGGATTTCAGGTTGTCAGGGTTCATAATACAGGATGCGGACAAACTCAAGATTCTCAGTCCGTAAAATCTAGAGAACTCAAGCCTCAATCCATGCCTTGTTTTCTATTTTCTGTATTGGGTGTGAGAATGTGGTATTAAGTTCTTTACAAAACTGTGTTCCTTGCAAGATTTTACTATTGGTGCTGAAAAGGTGCTCATATTCCAAGCTATTATGAACATGGGTAGGTATAATTTTGGGTTTGAGTATGTGGTATTACTAAAACCATGTTTGTCCACTGCCACTATATACAATAATCTATTGCAAGATCCTAATTTTGGTGATGTAAAGGCACCCATCTGCTCAATGCCAAGTTATTATGAACATGTCTACGTATAATTGTATATTTGTTTCCAATTTAATTAGAGTAGCATCCTATGCTTTTTTGCTAGACAATTCTACATATGTGGTGTTGTGGATGAGGCCAAGGATGCCACTATTTGAAATCTTAGTGTGGGGGATGTCAGGGTTAGTTCACATATAAATATTATTATATATGAAAAATTTAAATTTTAAAAAGCAGAACTGAAATTTATGTGATTTGGAAAACTTACAACATGAAATAAATTATAATAGTCATTCTTTAATAATGTGGAAATTGAAATGAAGGCCTGAAAGTGAAATCTGGATGTGTAAACCTGAAACTGAGATTAAACACTAAGAAAGCTGAAAATCCAACTCCTGAAGCCGAAGACTGAGGAGTCCTCTTTAATAATTAGTACTGGTCATTGTTAACAAATCCTTCCAAAAATTGGCATGGCAAATCCCAATTTTTTTTTTCTTCGTCTAAGTTGTTCACAAGAGGTAAATGACACTAAAAAAAGAAGAGGGATTTGGGGTTTTTAGGCTGATATAATGTGCCCAGCAGTGAAGCTCTGTGGTTTCCTGCTAGGTGTTTTCATTTTCTGCTATTTTTCTAACGATGTTTTATTTTATGGGGATGTCCTCAATCTCTGGAAAATATTGTCGGGATCAATATCCCAGTAGTAGGAGATGTTTCTGTCCCTGTCCAAGGGGCATGTTTTCTAGGTGAGGGGACACATCTACATGCAACACAGATATGATTTCTGTATTATCCCTTTTCCCAGCAATGATAGAGTACAAGCTACATCTCTCTCTTTTTAGAAGCATCATGAACAAGATGCACATATGGGGTAAACACCTTCAGCACTTTAAGGTAGCTTTTGAGATGGGTTTCACCATGTTAGCTTAAGTAGGTATGCTTAGGTATCATACTCTTGGATGATTATTGTTTATTTACATCTTGCATGTTAAACACAGTAATATCACGTTATTTGGTGCACAATAAAAGTTTGAGTTCCCTGAATTCATAGATTGACTGACTAAACCCCAGAAATTGATTCTGCATAAGTACAACTCTACAATGAGAAATCCACGAATGAATTCCTTGCAAGTCATTCTAATGTGTCATATAATCGTTTTTCATTTGTAAACGTTACTGATTTTCTTCTTGCATCATTTGTGCAGACTTTACATGCATCGTCTATCAATAAAAATGGCTTTAAAGCACGCATCACTGCAGAATACGCTGGTGTAAAACTCGACTTAGCTCCAAATTTTGTGATGGGGGAGTCAAACAAATCCCCTGAATTTCTTAAAATGAATCCTCTAGGAAAGGTATGCTAGAAGATTATGCTGTTATTTGGTAGCGATTCATGGGCCATTGACATACTTGCCTAGTTTTCTTTTACCATATGTTACATTCATTTAGATCTTTTTGAATTGCATTTGACAGATTCCAGTTTTGGAGACACCTGAGGGTGCAGTTTTTGAAAGTAATGTCATTGCACGTTATGGTGAGAATGGCATTTTCAAGTTTTTTGTATGTTGTGCTTTTGTAATAGAGTGTGTGCTTCATGGAATGGATGCTGTTGGCTCTTTTTCTCTTTGCAGTTGCACGATTGAAGGGTGACAATACCCTGTTTGGATCTTCATTGATTGATTATGTGAGTTGTAATGCTTATTTGTTTTTATTTTCGGCAAATATTGGTATATTCTCAAAATGTTAACTGAAAAATGCTGAATATTTCAGGCCCATGTCGAACAGTGGATAGATTTTTCTTCTATAGAGATTGATGCAAATGTTATGCGATGGTACTTTCCTAGAATTGGATCTGGAGTGTACCTTCCACCGGTCTGTTTTTTGTTCTTAAATAATTTTATGTCAAATGTTTTAGTATGGATGTTAGCAGACGTAATTATACAACTGCAATGTTTGATAATGCAGGCAGAGGAGGCTGCCATTTCTGACCTCAAGATAGGTTTACTTGCATTGAATTCATATCTGGCTACAAACACCTACCTGGTCGGGCATTCCATTACATTGGCAGACATTATTGTGACGTGCAACTTGTATCAGGGTTTTACAAGATGCATGACAAAAGATTTCACTAAAGAGTTTCCTCATGTGGAGCGGTACTTTTGGACTATGGTTAATCAACCAAAATTCAAGAAGATTTTGGGTGAGGTTAAACAAGCAGATGCTGTTCCTCCTGTTGTGCAAACTAATAAGAAGGCTGCTCAAGCTAAAGAACAAAAGCACAAGCCTAAACAGGAGGTCAAAAAACAACCTGCAAAGCCTAAGGTGGAAGATCCTCCTGCAGATGAGGAGGATGAGGCCCCCAAACCAAAGCCAAAAAATCCTCTTGACCTTCTGCCACCCAGTAAAATGATTCTCGATGATTGGAAGAGACTTTATTCAAACACAAAGACTAATTTTCGAGAGGTTGCTATTAAAGGTGTGGTTTAAAACTTCATATTGAACTTGGTATACATAATTTCTATATACTGAGAGAAGGTGATCTTTTTGGTGGTTTAAAAGAGATTTCTACATTTGTGGCAGTTTCCAAATATAGCAGTAACTTTGTTGCAGAGGAATTGTTTCAACTTTCCACACTAAATTTTGTATCCACTCATCTGATGTCACACATCTTATGGTATGATTCTTTCACTTGGTACTTGTCTTTTATACTCATTTATACCAATCTCTGTCTGTGCAGGGTTCTGGGATATGTATGATCCAGAAGGATATTCATTGTGGTTCTGTGAGTACAAATACAATGATGAAAATGCAGTTTCATTTGTCACATTGAACAAAGTCACAGGATTTTTGCAACGTATGGATCTTGCACGCAAGTATGCTTTTGGAAAGATGCTTATCATTGGAAAAGAGGGCCCTTTTAAAGTCAAGGGATTATGGCTTTTCCGTGGGCCAGAAATTCCCAAGTTTGTTATGGATGAATGCTATGATATGGAATTGTACGAATGGACTAAGGTAGACATCAGTGATGACGCTCAGAGAGAGCGTGCAAATGCCATGATTGAAGATCAAGAGCCCTTTGAGGGTGAGCCTTTGTTGGATGCCAAATGTTTCAAGTGATATATTCCCTTGCATGTCAGTTTTGAAGATTTGGTCTTGTTTAGAACTATCTTGTTTTGTCTTCATGTTTCATCCACAATTTATGCTGAGAAGCCTTTTTTGCAACTGCTTGAGTTCAAGCTACCTTTCAGAGATTGAGTCATTGTATGAGGAATTTTCCGGAATAATTGCATTCATTTAAAAAATCGATGTTTTGGACTAAACTATTGTGGTCATTTCAGGATTAAATTTGTGTAATATTTCTTTCTGGCTAGAAACACCATATCTTGCTACAGTTGGCATCTTTGCCTTGATTAATTTTGCTGTAAATTGAACACAATTACTTCTGCATTTCGATGGTTTAGCAATGAGGGTTTGATGCTATGTTGCCTGAAACTTCTAGGAACCCAACGTTTTTAGATGTACCCATACCCAAAACTCCAAAACTTGGCCGAAACTTGACCAAAACTCGAAGATTATGTAATCGTCTATGGGAGTTAATACAGACTTGGTTTTCCTTCTAAATTGTTATCTATGTGTCTTATTACCTTTTTTCTTGCCAGATAATGTGTTATTCACTTATATATATATATATATATATAAACATATTTTGTGTTTCAGCCAAAGTTTTGGCCGCCGTTTCCATTTTTGGGAGGTGACATTTCTAAACGTACCCCTTTCGGAAACCTCCAAAACGTTTCGGCATTTCGTGCAACTTAGGTTTGATGTCATTGTTGATGTAAACTTCCATTTTTGGGAGGTGACATTTCTAAACGTACCCCTTTCGGAAACTCCAAAACGTTTCGGCATTTCGTGCAACTTAGGTTTGATGTCATTGTTGATGTAAACTTATCTAGTATGTATACAATAAGGTCACTTGGGGCGTTTTTAACTGTTTTTTGAAATATTCCGTATTTTTTCATCCATTCGACATGCTATTTTATGTTTTGTTAGAATACGAGGCTTTTCATTAGAGCTTCTACCTAAGAAATCGTCATATTTGGGTTTTCAAGGAGCATTGAGATCTGTTGCCCCTTCTATTATAGCTTAATTGCAAGATGAACTGTTTTTACTAAATGCCCATATTTTGAGCAAACTGTCACTTATTTTAGTATCAATGCAATGGTTTGGTTGGTTAACACATGGCATAGTATTTCCTTTAGATTTGTTAGAATTGTCTTTTTATGATAAAGTTCAATAGATGGTAATATTTTATCTGAGCTTAGGTTTTAGTAATTTGATAGTTACATTTAAATTATTTTGAATGTGGTTATTGGAATTTTCAAATAATGCATGCTAGAGGGGTGACGCTTACGCTCCCAGCAGTGACGTACTTTGGAGGATATGTGCACATTGAATGTTCATATGACCTGCAGTGCACATCATTGTCGGGTGCTTTTTGCTCGTCTTCTCATTTGAATCTATTATGGAGTACCGAGATTAAATGTTCTTGAAGGGTGTATGACCCCATTGCATTAAATGTTCTTGAAGGGTGTATGACCCCATCGCATTATTATTATTGTGAAAAAGAAATATGTAACCCTTACTTTTGTAATCTTGATTGTTGAATCTTTTTATCATGGTCACTGGTGTATATCAATAGTACTCGGACATTATTGGCAATTTTTTGGAATTTGGTTTCTGCTTTTGAGTTCGGGAAATCTTTTTTTCATTAAGTATTCTATGGTGTAGTCTAATATAGAGATAAAATGATCTTTTTCACAATGTTTTTTTTTGGTTAATTTTAATTAAAATGTGGCAGAGATTTTTAAAAACTTGAGTTTAAGTTGTTTAATCTGTAAAATTCGAATGCCCCAGGGGTTTTTTACGGTGCTTTTCACAGTGCTGAATCCATTTAAGCATTCAAAAATATATTTTAAACAACAAAAAATCACATTCTTGAAATTGTGAAATTATAAAATTGTATTGTCAGATTTTAGTAAAAAACTATTTCGTTTATAAGTTAGACTATACCTACATCATCAAGCAAAATCCCTACTAATATTGTTATGATAGACTTTCAGACCTTGGTCTTATAATGTTTCCTTGTAAATATTGGTACTTTGCATTGCTTATTCTGAAAGTGTACTTTGCATTGCTTATTCTGAAAGTGTACTTTGCATAGAGGGGTGATGCCCCTAAAGAAGACCCGTTTCCAATGAAGTGGAGCAACATAGAGAACGATATATTCTGTTGTAATCGAGTTCCCAAAACATCCTAGGTAGTAGGAACCTGGCACTTCCACATCACATGCTTCACTGTCTTCCAAGTCATATGCTTTACTGTTTTTGGCTCATGAGGGTGAATACGAGTCTGTAAAGCTCGTACAATGAAAACAAATCCTTAATTGCTGGGCTATTATGAAGAACCAATCTGCTACGAACCTGAATAGAGAAGCGCATGACTGGGTTTTTACACCCTTCAGTCCAGAAACGTCCTTTAATAAGATGAAATATGCCCCAGTACCTTCACCCTGCTGAGCACTTTCGAGAACATTTATGTCCATAAAGCTGAATTTGGTCATTTTCTAAGATAAACATACCCGGCCGGTACCTTTATCCCATAGAGCACGCCACAATTGGGAACGTTTATGTCTATAAATTCATAATTTGTAACAGTAAAGGATAACTTATGTGTGGAAATCAATCTAAATTGAATGGGGCAACCAAATCCCAGCGTTTGACGAAAATCGAAAAAGCATCGAGTCTAATAAATACTCAGCGGTGCCGCCAGGCTTGTGGCCTGAAGTCTGCTGGTGCATCGAACTGCACGTGATGTACAGATTTGTAAACAGTGGATGTGAGCGCGAGAAACTGTTAGAGAACCTGTCTCAACGCGCGCTTATTAATGTTTAAAATAATACTCTAGAACAGATTTTGACATAATTATATGGTCCAGTAAACCTGTTGTTTTTATATGAATTGAAAAAAGCAGGAGGGTAAAAGCCGTATTCTTAGAAATTTTTCTTGTGCCAAAATAATTTGTTATGTTATTTGCATATATATGTTTCAGTTGCTATTATATGTTCCTCAAGTTAGTATTATATGAAATCTATACATTGTATAATCCATTTATAATTGTTAATTAAATATAGGTGAAATTATATAATTATTAATTAAATGTAGATTGAGTAGTCGTTTAATTCATTTATATATTCGAACTTACCATTTAAATAAAGTTCCTACTCTATCAAAGAAATGATTATCTTGTAATGAGAAAATGTCAAACAGGAACCTAGAACAATTTAAATAATCCTCATACTCTATATCAAAAGAAATAATTATATTGTAATGACCAAAAAAAATCAAACAGAACTTAAAACTTTACAACTTTTTTTTTTCCACAAAACTTTACAACTTTTTTTTTTTCCACAAAATTTTTATATGGTTATATATTATTTTTTAATTTGTAAGTCAAAATATTTATTTATTTATTTTAATGGGAAGAATTGATAATTGGGTGGCTTATACTTGCATGAGATTTTTTTTAGACTTTCTTTGTAGACCGGATTATTTTGGGGAATTTGAACCTTGAATCTCTTTATTTACACTACGTCATATCTTTTTTGTAGACTCTCTTTGTAAACCGGATTATTTTGGGGAATTTGAACCTTGAATCTCTTTATTTACACTACTACTACTTCATATCAGAGCGATTATATCAGAGCGATTGTCAATTGAGCTGCAGTTGGGTTATAAGTCAAAGTAACATTATTTTGAGTTATCATAAATAACATTATTTTGAGTTATCATAAAAAAATATTTATAATGAATAATAATATTAATACTATATATATATATATATATATATATATATATATATAATGAAATTTCAAATTTAATCATAAATAAAATTAGTTTAGATATAATATTTATAGAGAAATATTATTACAAATATAATATCCTGTTTTGATAATAATTAAAATTGTATTTTTATATATTTATATTTGCATGGGTTTTGAGCCAAATAAATTACACTTCATCGTTTTTTATAGATAGAATATAGAAGATTAACATGGATTTACATAATATCTTGCTAACAGTTTACAATGGATAAACATATTATAAGTGGTATTTGAACTTTGGTGGGAAAGACGACAAGTTTTTTCTTTTTGCCATTTCAACTAAGCCCAATCAACAAAACATTTTATACTTTTACATCACTTATGACAATGTAGTGCGGGTTTGGGCCCAAAAACCCATGTTCACACTGGATCTCGTAAAAGCTTCTTTCCATTTACTTTTTTTTAGCAAGGTGTTCCCATTTTTTAATGTATTTTTGGTCACCAAACTATTTTTGAGAGCTATTTTTTTGGCGACTTTTTAGGATTTGGCCTTTGGGAAGATATATTTTTCTTAGAAACATCTACTACACTTAAGGTATGTGTTTTGAACTAGCATATATGAATAGGTTCTTCCTTGCATTTCTTTGCTGCATTATTAATTGTCTCAATTGCCATCTCTCTACCTTAAGTTTGGTCCCATCGGGTTGCGACACTAGCCTTCCTTATTGCATGTTGTAACTTGTGGAATAGTGCCTACCCTCCATGGGTGCCTGAGATTGACACCTTGATTTCCATTTGCTGCCCATATTTCATTTATTCATAGGCCCGAGAACTCATCTTTAGACCAACAATGACTTGCATTCTCTCTCTTAGTCTTTGTTTGACCATCTCTCAAGGGGATTCCTGTCATTGTTATGTTACTTTTTAGTTGCACATGCATATCACTGCTTATGTCCTCGTGCCTATTGCTACATTGTTGTTTACTTCGATCCCACTTACTACCATTGCAGTCACTTTTGACGTCTTGCCATTTGCATTAGCTTGTCTTTGTTTAGTGACCCTTTTACCCACGGAGAGAATCACTGCGATGATTGGACTTTACTTCCCAACACCATTTTGCATTCACTTGGCATAGGTTGGTTCCACATGCTTGGAACCTAGATGCATGCCATTGTGCTACTTATTCTCTCCAAACAAGCTTATTTTTATCTCTTTTCTTGTGCTTGCTAAACCATGAAAAAACACCTATCTAGTATACCTTTATATCTTTTTTCACTCGTAAATCCTTGGAGATACAATAAAAAAAACAAGTAAAGGGGAAGGGGAAACCATATTGGATTTATCTTCCAGAGAGTGGTAGTAGTGAGTCACATTCCTCTTGAACATGGCAATAATTTCGTTTTTGTCTTACAATTGGGTTATAACTTTTTTAGGAGTTGCTTCAATAGTACGAGTCATATACTCCTTTGGTTGGTTACTCTTCCAATCACTTTGGAGAGTGCTTCAATGCCCCATGCTTTGTCACACTATATCAGTGGTGCTCTTGAGTCAATTTTGCTAGGTCATCATTGTGCCATGCTATATGTTAAAGGAATGTAAGACTGAGTTGGCCATTTGTAGTCTTGTTAACCTTTTGCGTTAGCTAACCATGTATCAATTATGCTTGGTTATTCTATATCTTCATAAGATATCTTAGTGTATGTTTGGTGTTAATTGACACGAGATACATTAAGGCCCTCTTTCAACTGATCTCTTCCTATCAACATCGACTACATATCCAGGAAGTGGATCTAGAAACCAACTTGTACCTTGGAGCTTGCAATCTTTAGTGGCAAGTTTTCTTACGATTAAAAGTGGGTTTACCTTATTGGCTCTTGATCAATCAATTCTACAAGTGTTTGACATCAACTTATCTATTCAATCTTGCTAGAGTTTACTAGGTGCCTTGGGGTCCATTTTCATCATTGGTGGGCCCCTTTGCATCTATTAACAATATTTATCATTGATCGATAATTAGAAAATTCCTACCATGCTTGACATCAACTCATCTATTTGTATGCTACAAATTCGTACCATTGGAGTTGAAACGAAGACTATGGGCTTGGGGGCACATCATTGTTTCCATGCTACCCCTGCTAAGCTACAATGGCACATATTACCATCTTATGAGTACTATGAAGACCACTTGGGCATAGACATAGATTCACATTATATTTTTTTCTGGCAATGATCTCTTTGATGAGGTGGATCCATCATGTACTTTTTTGTTACCATGTTCTTGCACCTTATTACATGGATTTGTAGATTATTTTGTTGGTAGTCATGCTTTGTTTCTATTTTGAGCATGGATATGGCTACTTTAGGGATGGTATATATATGTTTGGTTGTAGTTGTTAATTGGTTCCTTGTTCTTCATCTCTTTCCTTGTGTTGCATCATAATTGTGGTTATTATAATGTGTTTTGACTATCAGTTCCTCTTTTGACCTCACACGTTAAGGGGCATTTGTTACATCTCTATTTACCACCTTTGAGACTCATTCAGGACCTATTATGGATATCATGTCGATGCATTGTCTTTTATTTCTTATATTTTCAATTTTTATAGGGCTCATTGCATGCTTGTCGATGTGCGACCAGTCACATGTTCCACCCCATGTAATGTGTGACCGGTCATAGGCTCCACCACTGACAAGGTGCATGTTGAAAAATGTAGCAAGAAATTCCCAAATTGGTTTTGCCTTGATTAAATTGAGAAAATTTGAATTTCCACATTAGTAGACATCTTGGGTGTAGTGAACTTGTGTGACATGGCTTGTGTCATCCAGTTTACCTAGTAAATTTGAGTTGGAGGGGTGAGAGTTTAGTTAAGCATGTGTGATTGCTATTTTGTAGCAATCAAGGTTAGTTATTTCAAGTTGTTTTAAGTTAAACTAGTTCTAACAGTTGGCAGAACTAGTGGAAGGTTAGTTATGTAGTGAGACTTTAGTCTAACTCATTGATCATCTAGTTAACTGATTAGTCATCCAAAAATAGTGAGTGCATGTAGAGAATTCAAGTTCCCCAATTGTTATGGAGATTCCAAGGCAATGTAACATCAGTTGTACACTAGTATTGAGTGTACAGGTGTTGCATGCAGTCAGATGATCAAACTTGGTGATCCGTAAACTGCCATGGATATTCCACTGGACAGTTTGTCACAACATATCTGATAATAATATATTAAAATTCTAAATATCTACATTATTGCAATTTTATTAAAACCCTAGATCCATGAATTTAATTGTAATTAGTGCATGCATGTGACTGAAAATTATGCAGAAAAATAGAGAATGACAAAATAAGCTTACACACACATAAGACACAAAATATGCTATGGGAAACCCTTTCGGGAGAAAACCCATCAGGAAGGTGATGTCGCTTCGCTCTCTTTCTCTGTCTGGAAATATGGATGTAGGTACAAAGAAGTAAGGCCTATGGCCCGTGGACTTCTACAATGCACAAATATTCTTTGTGTGCTATACCTCCTATCCCTATTGGCTATCTTTTATTAGCTATGGAACAAAATGCTCTCGAAAGAATGGAATGCCTCTTCCTCCTAGTGACCTGGCCATAACACAACCTAATAACCTATTAGTGGTTAAGTTTGATTGCATCAACTCTTAACTAGAGTTACAATATAAACTCTTTTGGAGTATTTTACATCAAAAACATGTGGCTAGCCCCTTTTCCATGAATAATGGGGGTTGACGCAACATCCTCTCGAACTATAAGTGTGAAAACAGGGAGGTCAACTTCTGAGTGGCATAACTTTTGCATACAGACTCTGATTGAAGTGCTTCTTATGCTATTGTAAAAATATTTGTGTGGAATAGCATGAAAATGTGCCACACTAGAGCAACAAAGTTTTACCCCCAAAAAACGTTGTTTAATGACTCAAAATTCTCCTAGAAGGTTTCAGACCTTGTTTCGCCAAAATGGGTCCCGCTGGTAAAAATGGTCCCATGAGTTGATTCCTCCACTTTTTCCACTCTAAATGCATCAAGATGGATGACAAACAAAATAATGATCCAATCTGAATCACACCTTCCCATTTTGGGAGGCTTTTGGTCCTTAAATCTTTTACTAAATGAGGTGAGGGAATTTTTCCTCACCTTCTCTCTAGTGTACCATTTAGCTTTGCTTGGAAGCTGTCCCTTCAACCCAATCTTCCAAAGGTCATATTTCCCCTGTCTTGTAGTTTTGGGCCTCTTTTGTAAAACTGTATCTTCTGTCAACTCTGCCTGAGCATCTAGTGCCAAATCCTCCACAGAAGGTAGGACTTGTTCCTCTTCCTGATCTAACATGGAAGGATCATAAGCATTATCACTTACCTTTTCCAGTATCTCAAAGGGACCATACCTCAAAGCCTTGATTTTCTTACCAAGCCCCTGCAACCTCTCTTTGTTCAACTATAGCCATACCCTGTCTCTCACCTTGAACAATTTCTCTGTTCTGTGTTGATCATGCATGGCATTATACTTCTCTTGCGACTTCTACAGTGTGTCTTGTACCTGTAGATGGATATGCATGATCTTCTCTATAAAAAATTTAGTTCTCAAACCATCTCCTGTAAGATATTCCCTCGCTCCTCCTTATTGCCCATATGCAATATCCAAAGGTGAAGGTGGCAAATATCCAAAACAAGTCTCAAATGGGGACTTTCCTGTAAAAGTGTGGACTACTCTGTTGTAAGAATGTTGTATATAAACCAGATTTTCATCACAAGCCTTCAAATGCTTATGGTTGTATCCCCTTAGAAGTTGCACCAAAGTCCCATTAACTACTTATGTCTGCCCATCTATCTATGGATAGAATGTTGTAGATCTCTTCAACTTCGTGTCCATCTTATCCCACAATGTATTCTAGAATGCACTGAGAAATCTTGTATCCTTGTTTGAAATGATGCTCCTTGGTATCCCAAAGTCCACCTAGACCTATCCGAAGAACATTTTTGCTACTTCTTGCCCAATGATGGTCTTTTTACATGGCATCAAGAGTTTCATTGGGGTAGCACAATACTTGAGGAAATTCATAGCCTCATTTTCAGTGGTAGCAACACCGCTCCACACCATAACAACAAGTGGCAAGAGTTTCTAGTGGGTAAAAGGTCAACAAAAGGCTTTCGAGGAGCTAAAAAGATCATTCAAGCACCAGTTCTAGCATTTCCAAACTTGTAGCAACACTTTGAAGTGGAGACATATGTGAGTGGGTATGCTATGGGAGTTGTCTTGATGCAGGGAGGAAGGCCTGTACGCTACCATTCTGAAGTATTTCATGGGGCAGTGCTTAACTACCCTACCTACAATAAGGATCACTATGCCATGGTGCAAGTTGTGAAGTTGTGGACGCACTATTTGATGGGAAAGGAGACAATAGTCCACACAGATCACCAATTGTTACAGTACTTGCAAGCCCAAGTAAGCTACAATATATCAGACATTACAAGTGGATGGGGTTTTTACAACAGTTTCATTTGGTGATCAAGTATAAGAAGGGTAACACAAACAAGTTGGTTGACATGATTTCAAGGCCACCTGCATCAAAGATTACATCTTTTGGGACTCTTATGCACATGGAGCCATTCACCCATGATGCATACAGAGAGGCATATTCAGAGGATGATGACTTCAAGGAGGTGTATCAACAGTTCCAGAGTCAGATTCATGTGCACGATGGTGATAGCACCGTTGACTACCATCTCCAGGATGGGTTACTCTGCAGGCTTGATAAGTTATGTGCTCCTAAAGGTGAGTGATTGCAGTTGATTAGAGAGGCTCACACCTCCAAGGTTGCAAGGTACTCTGGTGTAGGGAAGATTGTGGCTAACTTGTAGAGGTATGTGTATTGGCCCAAGATGCAAGATAAGGTAGCTAGGTTCATAAGAGGATGCATGCTTTATTGTACCAACAAGCCTAACAACATGAAACAGGGTCTATATCATCCCTTACATGTACCTACTCGTCCTTGGGAAAGAATTTCCATGGAATTTATGGGAGGTTTACCAACAACTAGGAAGGGACATGACATGATAAAAGTTTTGATGACAACATTGCATCAGAAAAGGTCAGCAGAAGGATGTTGTTTGATTTGTTATTTATGTGTTTTCTCCTAGGGTCACATCTTCTTAAGTCAATGTTTCCTAAGAGTTGTCACTTAGCCATTAGAAGTGCTTGAGCTAGTTAGTTCTTGGTTAGGTGAACTCATGATCTTTCTCAACTTAGAAACTTTCCTTATCGCATGCACACACTCGAAAAACCCTCAAAAGCATGAAAACAAAAACAAAAGCAAGAAAAACAAGTTGGTGAAGACATGCGCTCAACTTGTGCGCACTCCTTCGTCCCGAAGGAGTGTGCCTTCCTTGAGCACGCTCCTCCATGTTGAACATATGCGCCCTACATGAGCGCACTCATTCATGTTCAAGACATGTGCCCTTTCCAGATGATTGCATGAGCCAAACTTATTGCATGAGGGTGCACTACTAGAAAATAGGAGCCCACTTAACTTCTTTAACTAACCCTCTCATGTGACGACAAGTGGCGCTCATACATGAATCCATTTTGCACATTTACTTCTTTAAATCAACTTAGTTAATCATTCTTCTTGCATAACCACTCCATCTGAGTTGGGCACATAACTGGGAATCAAAAGTCTATTCATCAACCAATGCAGCAAGTAAGTTTTGCATGTCAAATATTTCCATTGCATTTCATGATTTCACTGCCAAATATTTCTTTTCTTCCAGTCGATCCTTTATTTTTCAGTTTGTTTGCTAGTGTTTATGTTAAATCTTCATGTTTCACATGTTAATCTGTTGTCTCATGCAAAAACTCTTCACTGTCTTCAACCTTTCATATTCCACCATGCATCTGACAATAGCGATAAAGCCTTGCAGATATTTATTTTCCTCATCTTATCATCCAATCTTGTTGTTCAAACTTGTTCCTGAGCTTTCAACAAGTAGAGAGAACTTATTGAGCTCGAAGCTCGATCAACCTAAAAAATTGTGCCCTGTTTGATCAAGTTTTCCTCTAGAGCGCACTTCTTCACCATGAAGAACTACACCATCTCTTGAGTGCATGAGCACATAGGGAAGACCCAAAGGTCCATCATTCCACCCCTTCAACCCTTCAAGGTGCCCCAATGCACCCTAGATGATTTTTTCCTCTTGCTTGAGCGCATGAACACACTACAAATATCTTAATGATTTGCATTCACCTTCGTGCTTTGAAAGTGCACCCTCCTAGTTTTCATGCCCATTTTCTCATGCATGCAAGTTATTTTGCATTGTCATTCATATTTTTTCATGTTCTATCATATGTAATGGATATTTATACATGATTTGCAAATATTGCTGCATAGTTAGGTTGTTTTAAGCTAATATTGTCACTATGACTGTGTTGCCCCAAACAGGTGTCTATGCTACACATATTACCACCTTGTCGTAACCTATTGGAGTCATGCCACCTCGTAAAGTTATCTACAAAGAACCTTCAGTAGTAAGAATTGATGAACCTGTAGAAATTACAAAGCCAAATATTCTCATATATGCAGATACACAATGTGCTTTATTGATAAGGATACAGAGGTCACATGGAGCAAGATTTACAACACATTCATGCAGGAAAGGTTTGTTGAGGACTTAGAATATTTGCATGCATATATCAACATCAAGAAGTCTAGGATGCACTTGATTGCATGCAGATTCCTGGTCATGCCATGTGCAGAAGTGATCGAATGGATCATTACACATATGGATGACTCACACCTTGTGTTGCGTAATGGGAATGGCGGTCAGCTTGCCACCTATTTTGGTGAAGATATGTAGACATATTATAAGATTCTCAAGACCAATGAATATGTAAATAACAATTTCTAGATGAGATGGGCTACCCTCAACACATGTGATGTTATCAGATCATGGTGTCGAGAGCCTGCCAAGTTTCGCCATCGCCCATCCACAGTCTATCTTACAAATATTCACAGAGATGTATATCAATACTTGATAGCCATGTATTATCAGTTATATGAGCGCAATAATGTTGAGGTGTTTGAAGAGAATTGGACATACATGCTCAACATAGAGGTGACCATTTGTAGAAATTTGAATTGGGTGGATATCCTGTCATTTGAGTTGCAACATCATGTTGGGCAGGTGAAATCATATTTACGAGCAAACTAGGCACAATAATTCTACATGTCTGCATTTCTCTTAGACATAATATGTGCATAGTATACGTTCCCCAGAATGAACTAGAACTGGACCCCTGAGGAGAGGTTCCAAGTTTACTTCCACTGTAGAGTGTTATAAGAAAGAGGGCTTCAAAAGTGTGTATGATAAATTGGTTGAACACTTATTTGCATTAATATTTCACATGATATTTGAGATCGATCCTCCTTGCGTGATAGATAAAGTAAATGAGTCACTTCAAGATATCACAGACTGGATTTTAGCTCCCGAGGGTACATACTTCAGGTGCTTCAGTTGTAAGATAACCTCTCATCTTATACCACGATATGTGACCAACAAGGTGGTCAGGCAAGAAGTTTCAAATCAGTTGGACAAGGGATTGTCAGGAATTATTCATAGAACGAAGAAATCCCCTTGGCCTATCTTTTCATTGAGGATCAGATTGTATGAGTTAAAGAGAAATAAGGTGACAACAACAGAGACACATGAGTTGTACCACCTACATTTCGCTACTAATTATTTCCACAGATATGATCCCAGGTGAATTTTCAGGCAACATTGTTAAAGTATTGGTCAAAATACGGGGTAGCCATTGATTTCCACTGTGGAATATGAGAAGATAAATAACTGGTACAATGCCAACATGAAGACATGTCCAACAATGGAAGACTAGTTCACCCCATAATCCACTGGCTCAAGACTTGCAAGTGTGGGAGGAGGAGGAGATAACACCTCAAGCAAAAAAGTAGCTCCCAAGAGAAGGATTAGGTATTTGTCGATAGGCAAGAGCAACAAGAAATGGAAAATTGATCCTTTAAACTCAGGAGCCATTCAAGCATGGTAGGAGGGGAGAGAAGCAGAAGAAGAAGAGAGGAAGAGTCAATAGGATGAGTTGTTGGAGAAGCAACAAATATACGAAGAAGAGAAGAGGAGCATAGGAGAAGAACAACATAGGCAGTCTCAGGAGGAGGAAGCAACACAAATATTAGAGGAAGAACAATTGAATCAAGAGCTAGAAGAGGAATAGTTTGAGGAAGAATATGCCATCCAACCAATGGAGGAGGAACAAAATACTCCAAGAGAACATCCTCTGATGGGTGGTCATCTTCCATTTGAAGAGATGGGGATCACACCTCCACCAGTCGACACAGTCATGGATGTATGCACTATAACATTCGATCATCTGAAGAAGAGGATCGTGCAACAGAGACATATATATTTCTCAAAGGATCCCCTGAATCGAATCTCAGTGTCTACAGAGAAGGCAATAACCGCCAACACTAGAAGGAATCTGAGGGCAATCATGGCGGAAAATGTTGCATTCGCTACAATAATACATGATAAATTTGAGTATTTATTGAATGAGAATGGCAGGTTGAGAAAATAACTTTTTTGTGGTGAAGCAATAGGCGAAACATGTTGCGACAGAGAATCAACGGTTATCATCATAGAACTTCAACACGATAGAATGGCATTCAACCATGCAAGAAGAGATGGGGCCAATGGAGGACACCATGGTGCAACTATATGATGAGATGATACCTATATAACAAGTCATGGCTCCTCTCATTGGCATTCAAAAGAATGCACAAAAAGTGATGAAACTCCTGAAGATAACAATTGAAGTAGTTGAAAAGATGCAGAAGTGGAATGCTAAATATCCATATGCTCTGCAACATGTAGAGAATAAGGACAAGATTGCCACAAAAATATACATAGTTCAGTTGAGACTCCACCTACAAATCTAATCACATCTTGGAGCATAGTCAATTAATACTATGGTTGTGTATAATAAAAAACATAATGGGTTTGAGTCTCTAACACAGAAACATGGGATTCCCACCATCAAATCTCTAGAAGCAATTAGAGGCAAAGAAGTCATCTTACAAGAGATTATAGAATATATTGAACAAATCAAGCAAGCAATAGAACGTGAAGGCTTGGAGGTTACCAAAGAAATTATTTTGTAGTACGCCTTTGCACTAGTTAAAGCACACATGAAGCTCTCATGGCTATGGAATAATGTGCAGTCAAGCTCCAAGAACATATTGATGGAGGCACTGGAGGTGAAGATTCACTACAAAGGTGACTTGCCAGTTTGGGTCGAAGCCATCACAAAAGAGTTCAGAGCATGGCACACTTACATCACAAGTGAACCCCATGAGGAAGCAAATGATTATCCATTTGATGAGTCTTTGTCCCATTGTCTGCTTTGTCTTATTAGGCCATTGTCTCATTTGTAAATTGTCTTATGTAATACATGTTATGTAATGAAATCCAAAGGAAACGTGTGGAATATGAAAATCCACACATTGGAATGTAATGAGTCATGTATAAAATATGAGCATTCATAGAAGTCAAAGAGTCATGAGGAAGCTCAAAGGTCATTGTCAATTGTTATAAATAGCTCCTCATAACTCAAACAAAGGGATTTTGGAAGGCTTTAAATTCTAGAGGTCTTGCCTTGGCTTCTCTTGTAAGACATAGGAGATAAATCATTCTTTGGAGAAGCAAGTTGTGGCTTCGTGTTCCACTATTAGATACAATGTTTCATTCATGTAACAATGTACTTGGGATCTTACACTTTTAATCAAAATCTCAATGAGACAACATTCCTTCATACATGTATCGTAGATGTAGTTAGACTATTCTAGTTATGTTTACGGTATATGTCACTTTATTTACATACTAAGTTAATGAACTTATTCATTGCTTAGTTATGGCTATTATTGAATGAATGATTTTATGCTTTAACAATTTTTGTTTATTATGTGGACTAATATGCAGGTATTCAACAAGTTCTTCTCTTTCTCCCCAGGGCCCCCTTTAGGATAATACTATTACTTTTCTAACCGGTGGCTCGTTTCCCTCACTGGCCATGGAAGTCTCCCTCGTATACTTACATTGGATGTATCATAAAGCTCACATTCTTGTTGCCCAAAAGTAGTGTGTGTTCTCTTATGTTGGTTAGTACCCAAGGTATATCTTTAAATCATTCTAAAGGTGGTCGGACTGTATGACTGGATGGGACTCCTACACCAAATGGTGTGAGGTCTAATTGGGACTTCACATTGGGGAGATCCCCTTACAATGTTTGCGGCATCCAACACCGTCAACATTTTTTGAGCAAGATGGAGGGCTAGATGACAAGCTAAGCCTGTGAAGTCTATTTGAATCACTTACCTTTAATGGCTTCATCCTAGATCATAATTTTGAGGTTTTTTACCGAAGCTTTAAATATTTCAATCCTCGTGGAATTTTTACATAACTAGTCACATCTTAAATTTGATGGTAAAGGTACGACAACTGTCCTTGATTACATTATTGATTTCATTCAATTTTTCTTTTCAAGTGGCATTTATTCTAAATAAATACTCACGCAATTGTTTACCCTTACATTGGATGGTCATGTGAAGAAATGTTGTTAGGGTTTACCCTTACATTGGATGGTCATGCGAAGAAATGTTGTTACTCTCTACCCATTGCTTCTATTACATATTGAA
The DNA here is from genome assembly GCA_000404065.3 of Pinus taeda. Lineage (NCBI taxonomy): Eukaryota > Viridiplantae > Streptophyta > Pinopsida > Pinales > Pinaceae > Pinus > Pinus taeda. The sequence goes on along the minus strand of APFE031534143.1, from coordinate 98,040 downwards.
AACATTTGGTTAATGAGCTTCGTCACGTTAGTGACAAGTATAAATATCAATATGTTCTTAATGAAATCGATCAACTTAGAATGGAATAGAATGAATCCCTTGAGCATTTCATTGATCGATTCCTTCATCTTTGCTATGAGTTCCCATATGAGAATGTGGACTGTAAGTTCCTAGATAAGAAATTTTGTGTCTTAGTGTGGATGTCAAGGAAATCTTTTGAATCTGATTCCTCATGTCCTCCTGATCCAGAATAATTTCAGCATCTCGAGGAAGAACCAAGCATGGCTTTTATCCCATGTCCTCCTCCTTTTGATGTTTTGTGTTTTGAACCTCAATTGATCATTAAACCAAAAGATCAATTCTCTGACGAAGAACTTATTTTTCTTTCACATCTTTCCCCTGAAGGTGATTCATCTAATCTTATCAATCACCATCTACTAATATTGATGTTTTTCCAATTGATCTTTTCCTTGTTAATAAAATTAAACCCTTTGATCATCATGATCCTGATGATTTTATTCTCTTTGAATTATATGGTGATGATTGTTCAAGTAATATGGATGAATATTTTTTATTACATGAAGATTTGTATTTGCAACAATTTAAAATGGAGTCTGAGATGATTATCAACCAGTTTATCTCAAGTATATCTTCGTTTGATCACGAAAATGATATGCTTATCATCGAAGATTTATGCAGTAATATGAAAAAATTATCTTTTGTTGAATCTCATGATTTGAATAATGAATCTTGTTTTGATAAGCATATTGTTGTTTTTTCCTGGGTTGATTATCAATCTTGTCATGATTCAAAGTTAATTTAGGTGAGTAGGACACTTCAACCTTCTTTGATGGTTATGTCAAGTTCCTGTCATGATGATGATATTTGTGAGTTTGATCAGTTTCTGATTCTTTTGCATAGTTTTATCATTCAATTCATCACATGGGATGTTGAATCTCTCATGAGGGATGCTTATTTTCTTCATGTAAAATTATTCAACCCCTAGGGGAGGAAATTTAATTTGACTCTTGATCTTCCATTGTTGCATCCCATTTCAAGCAAATTTGTAATATGTAATGAATATTTTTCATCTTCCATCCAAGAATCTCATGTATACAACAACTTCAATTGTGGACAACCTGATAACAACACTTATGACATGGATTTGTCCCTGTTCAGTTTTTCTTGTTTATCTTTCCCTAAAGATTATTTCCATGATCCCATTGCAGACTCACTAGAAGTCTCTTTTCAGTGTGCACCCATATCTCGTGGCTTGTACTTGCAAAATCTTCGTAAAATCTTGTATGGTCATGGAGTCATTTATATTTTTGTGGAGTCTATTGTGTGGTAGAAAATTTCAGTGTAATTCACCGTTGTGGTTTCACTTCCTATTTTCATTCATCAGAGCAAATGTTTTCATAATTTATTTTGTTCAATGCACTTCTTTTTGTTTTGATCCTTCACGATCATATACCATGGTCTAATGGTTGGGAGAAGCTTTTATGGCTGCATTGGAAATTTCACATTACATGAACTGAACCCCTCTTATTTAGGTTAGAGTAGGATAGGTTGAATGCAGTTAGATGCATTGCATTTTTGTTCTATGTTTTCATTTTCATTTTCGATTTTATTATTTTGGTTTTCTTTGTCTTTGAATAAAAGTCAGTTTTGAGCTTTGCGATGACTAGATAATATTTTGTGAATGGAAAGTTGCAGTAACATGAAACCCTTGGATTATCTGTTACCCTCTTCCTTGATTTGGTTTATCACTTTCGAGTTGATGATTTTTTGATGGAAAATATGACCCTTTAGTTGGGAAGCTATAAGTAAACCATGAAGCCCACATCTATTTAGGATTCCTATTCTTGCACTAGTCCTATTATGAATAATGTGTTCTCGCTTATCTGTCTATGTAGAGTAATGTAAGGGGAAAATTTTTAAGTGATCAAAGCATCAGATGCCTAAAAACCTATCTCTAAAGGAAACCTACTCTTCTCTCAATAATTCAGGATGCCTCTTATGCCTGTAAAAAATAGTATGTGCCTATGCACAGTTCTATTGAAAAGAAAAGAAAAAATAAAGGGTGAAAGAAGAGAAAGGATTATTGTGCAGGGAAGTGAAGCAACAAACTTCGTTGGGGTACTGTCCAGGCTCACTGGAAGTGAAGCAACATTTTTATTCCTGAAGTGACTCCGTCAGTGTATTGTCCAGGCCTAGTGGCAGTGGAGCAATGCTAAAAATGTAAAAATCATACTATGATACTATATTACCCTTACTCACATTGACCTAATATATGATACAACTTGTTATATGTTGTGTTTTGTCAAGTAAAGGAACCGGGGAAGACTATACATTTAACCGAGTAATAATGGGGAGCAAAGGTAACCCACTAGAAGAATCAATACTTCCAGAAGAAATGATACTCTGCGCTTAGAATGAAACCATTTCAGAGAATCTGGGGTTATCCCAGTGTGTCACAAAGTGTTTCCACTACAACAATGACCCTCCAAATTTTTTTCTTATGTCAATTTTGGAGCCTATGATAACCGTCATTTCAAGCCCCCTTGATTCATCATGTTGTTTGATTTTTTATTTATATGCTTTCTCCTAGGGTCACTATTAGAGAATTATATATTACGGAGCAATGAAACACATAAAATATATTGCAGAAACATAAAAATAGAAAACACAGAAAACAAGAGAGACACAGATATATGTGGTTCACCTAATTTGGGCTGTGTCCATGGAGAAACAACCAATCCCTCCTTTTATATTATCCATCAAACTGAAGAGATACAACCTACAACAGATATTCTGTAATTCCCTCTTTTCTCTCACACAATCTCCTCTCTCTTTCTCACTCAAAATACAGATCTACATAGACGCAATACAATTCCCTCATATATAGCGAGGGGTTTCCTTCTAGGGAAAAAAGCCCTAAATTAAACATAACTTCTACCGTCAGATCTCTACCTAATGAATGGCCTAGATTGACTACGAAATTACAACATTTTACAAGGCAACCACCCCCCAGACCCTCCTTGTAGTGTACATTTTACGGGTGGCGTTGCTGCCACATTATGAATTGGGGTCCAATGTGGCGATACCTCTAAATAAAGAAGATAATCAGGCTCCACACCCAACAATCTCCCACTTGGAGATTGATTATAACAACTCCGCTGCTGCTTCATTTGCTAGACAATGACTCCACTTTGGACCTGGTTGCTTCTCATCTTCTTCATCATACTTGAAGACCAATTGAAACTGAGCAGAATATCAGTTTCTCCCTGGTTACTACTTTTGTTAACATATCTGCAGGATTCTGGCTAGTGTGTATCTTTTGCAGCTTCAACTATCGATCTTCCAATGTCGACTGTATGAAATGGTACTTGAGCTATATAAGTTTAGGCTTGGAATGAAATGCAGAGTTCTTTGCAAGATTTATGGCACTTTGGCTGTCACTGTATAACCTTCCCAACTCCTGCTTCTTACCCAATTCATCCAAAAACATTTGTAACCAAATGATTTCTTTACTAGCCTCTATAGTAGCAACATACTTTGCTTCCATTTTTGAGAGTGCAACAACACTTTGCAATTTTGAAACCCAACTAACAATTATTCCACCTATAGTAAACACATACCCTGTTGTGCTCCTCCTGTTATCTCTATCACCCGCCATATCTACATCAACATATCCTTGTAGAGCAATGTTTGAACCAACAAAACATAATGCTTGATTTGTGGTACCTCTCAAATACCTAAGAATCCACTTTGCCACCATCCAATGTTCTTTTCCTAGATTGTTCATGTACCTTCTTACAACTCCCACTTCATGTGAAATATCAGGTCTTGTGCAGACCATTGCATACATTAAGCTTCCAACTGCTGATGCATATGGAACTTTAGACATATAATCCATTTCTTCTCGAGTCTTGGGACACACCTCCTTACTTAGTTTGAAATGGCTAGCCAAAGGTATACTTACTGGTTTTGCATTCTACATATTAAATGTTTTCAACACCTTTTATATGTACTCACTCTAAGACAATGTTAATTTTCAATTCTTTATGTCTCTAGTTATTCTCATACCAAGGATTTGTTTTGCAGCACCCAAATCCTTCATTGCAATGAGTTTGCCAATTTTCTTTTGAGAACATTTATTTCCTGAATGTTAGAACTTGCAACAAGCATGTCATCCACATACAATAACAATATAATATAGCTGCCATCATTTTTCCTTTTGAGATAAACACAACGATTAGAGTGACATCTAGTATAACCTTGTTCAGACATAAACCTGTCAAATTTTAGATACCACTGCCTTGGAGCCTATTTTAAGCCGTACAAGATATTCTTCAACCTGCACACTAGTTTCTCCTTCCCTTTTACCTCATATCCTTATGGCTGCTGCATATATATCTCTTCCTCCAAATCCCCATGGAGAAAGGCTGTCTTCAAATCTTCAGCTACTACTAGACTTAAAATAGTTCTGATTGAAGTCATTTTAACAACAGGAGAAAATATCTCATCAAAGTCTATACCCTTTTTCTGTGCAAACCCCTTCACCACAAGTCTAGATTTATACACTTTTTTTACCTCCATCTTCTTCCTTCAACTTGTAAACCCATTTATTATTCAATGTTGTTTTTACCTGCAAGCAACCTGACTAAAATCCAAGTCTGGTTATGTGCTAAGGAGTCCATCTCTTTTTTCATGGCTTGCTCCCACTTCTTCCTGGTTTCTACCTACACTGCTTCTTCATAACATTCTGGTTCACCAGAATCAGTCAACAATACATAATATAATGAAGGAGAGTATCATTCAGGGGGTCAACTTATCCTGGTAATCTTCTAACACCACTTTCAAGCATTTGAGGTGCTTGTTGTTATTCTAACTATTGATCATTATGATTTTCAGGCACCTTCACTTTTTCTGTGATCTCATCAAGCACCATGTATTCTCTATTTTCTTTTTCTTGTTTCTTTTCCTACATCTGATCCTTATACAAAACATTTTCATTGAATATGACACCTCTGCTCCTAATTATTTTGTGTTTTTCATGATCATAAAAGCAATAACCAAAATCATTAACACCATATCCAATAAAGGTACATTTCTTTGATTTTGCCTCAAGATTTGTTCTATTTTGTTTATTAATGGACAAAGGCTTCACAACCAAAAGTATTTAAAAATCAGTAGTTTACCTTTTTACCTATCCACGCCTCCTCTGGAATATCACCATCCAAGGAACTTGAAGGCTTTTTGTTTATTAGATAAACAATAGTATCTACAACATCTGCCCAAAATTGTAAAGGCAATCCTACATGCGATCTCATGTACCTTGCACGCTCCATGATTGCCCTGTTCATCCTTTTTGACACACCATTTTCTTGTGGTGTTCATGGAACTATCTTCTCTCTACAAATTCCATTCTCTGAACAATACCTATCAAAATCTTTGCTGCAATATTCACCTCCATTGTCTGATCTGAGACACTTTAACCTTTTTCCTATCTCATTTTCAACCAAAGCTTTCCATTTCTTGAAAGTATCAAATACATTAGATTTATTTCGAATACAATAAATCCAAGACTTTCTGGTTGCATCATTAATAAAGTCAACATAATAATGAGAGCCACCAAGAGATGATACCTGAGCAGGTCCCCTTACATATGTATGCATAAGCTCTACTTTTTCGATCTTCTTTTCTTTCCCAACTCTGAGAAATCTAACTCTCTTCTGTTTTCCACAAACACAATTTTCGCAGAATTTTAAATCAACATGCTTCAAACCTGGCAATTAATTTCTTGAGTGAAGGATTTGCATTCCCTTATCACTCATGTGCCTGAGCCTATGATGCCACAATTTCATATCTTCCCCTGTAGAGGTTAAATACCATTGCATAAATACAATGTACCAACCTTTTCTCCTTTTACTATTACCAGGGCTCCTTTAGTGACCTTCCAGGTTTTATCTGTAAAATTAGTCACACAACCTTCACCTCCCAACTGCCCTGTTGAAATCAGATTTTTGTTCAGATCTAGAACATGCCTTACCTCCTTCAATAGCCATTGATTTCCATTCTGTTGTTTTATGAAAACTGTACCCATTCCAATGATTTTATAGGGTTTATCATCACCCAATCAAACCTGTCCAAAATCTCCTTGAACATAATCATGAAAATGTTTCCTATCAGGTGTGGCAAGGAATGAGGCCCCTGAATCTACCACCTAGGCATCAATAATATTTTCTAATGAAATAATGAAAGCATCTTGCAACACATCACCTATCACATTTGCTTCATGATTGTTTTCTTGCCACGCGTCTCCTTCTTTTCCCTTTCGAGACTTGCAATCTTTCTTTAGGTGTCCTTACTTCCTGCATTTTAGCACACTATCCCCGACCTGTACTTGGATCTACCTTTCCTTGACTTACTTCGATATCCTGGGCTCTTTCTTCTTTCCATTTTTCTTCCCCTAGTCTCTGTAGTCAAGGCATTACCTGATGTCTCACCAAAGCTTTTCCGTCGCATTTCCTCGCTAAGGATTGCATCGACAACATCATCAAACTTCAAAGTACTATATCCAGAGACAGAGTTACTAATGGCCATAACTAAACCATTCCAAATTTTTGGCAATGAGCACAGAAATAACAAAGCCCTAACTTCATCATCAAAATTTACCCCTACAGAACTTAACTGACTAGTAACTGTATTGAATTCATTTAAACGATCAGCAACAGATCCACCTTCTGACATCTTCATATTAAATAAATGCTTCATAATAAGTACCTTATTTGAGGCCGAGGGTTTTTCATATAGTTTGGCCAATTCCGACATTAAACCCTATGTTGTCATTTCCTTTGAAATATTAAAGGCTATCGACACCCCTAGGCACAACCATATTGTTCCAAGTGCCTTTCTGTCGAGAATATCCCATTCTGTGTCTATCATACTTGTTGAATTCTTTGTCTTTCCGCTTAATGGTAGGTATAGATATTTTTGATACAGATAATATTCCATCTAAATCTTCCACAACTAGTAGTTTTGGCCATTAAATTTTTTGACCCTAAACCTACCATCTTCCGCCATTGCTCCCACTCGAACTAGGAACCCTTCTCTCCTACGAGTTTATCAGCCAAATAGACCTTCCGCCCTGATACCAGTTGTTAAAGAATTATATATTATAGAGCAATGAAACACATAAAATATATTGCAGAAACATAAACACATCAAACACATCAAACAAGAGGGACACATATATACATGGTTCACCCAATTTGGGCTACATCCATAGAGAGACAGTTAGTCCTTCCTTTTATATTATCCAACAAATTGAAGAGATACAACCTATAGTAGATCCGTTGTAATTCCCTCTTCGCTCTCACACAATATCCTCCCTCTTTCTCACTCAAAATATAGATTTACATAGACGCAATACAATTCCCTCATATATAGTGAGGGGTTGCCTTCTAGGGCAAAAAACCCTAAATTAAACATAACTTCTACCGTCAGATCTCTGCCTAATAAACGACCGAGATTGACTATGAAATTACAATATTTTACAAGGCAATTTTACATCTATTTTTAGCTTCGGGGGCGCTACCCCCGATCCCTCTTGTTGGGGGGGGGCTCCTGAAGATCGTAGTCACCCCCCTTGGACCCCCCTTACAACATACATTTTACGGATGGCGTTGTCACCACATTACAAACTGGGGTCCAATGTGGTGATACCTCTAAATAAAGAAGATAATCAGGCTCCACACCCAACAGTCACATCCTCCTAAGTCAATGTTTCCTAAGCATCGTCACTTAGCCATTAGAAGCACTTGATTTAGTTAGTTCTTGGTTAGGTGAACTCACAATCTTTCTTGACTTAGACACTTTCCTTATCACCATGCACACACTCGAAAAACACTCAAAAGCATGAAAAGGAAAACAAAAGAAAGAAAACACTCAAAAAAAAAAAAAAAAAAAAAAAAAAAAAAAAAAAAAAGTACACTCCAAGTTGGTGAATACATGTGCTCAACTTGAGTGCACTCCTTCGGCCTGAAGGAGTGTGCCTTCCTTGAGTGCACTCCTTCACGCTGAACAAATGCACCCTCCATGTGCACACTTCTTCGTGTCGAAGACATGTGCCCTTTCCAGATGCATGCATGAGCCAACCTTGTTGCACAAGGGCACACTACTAGAAAATAGGGGCCCACTTAACTTATTTAACTAACCCTCTCATGCGACGACAAGTGGTGCTCATTCATGAATAAATTTTGCATGTTAAATTCTTTAAATCAACTCAGTTAATCTTTCTTCTTGCATAATCATTCCATTTGAGTTGGGCGCACATCTAGGAATCAAGAGTCTCTTCATCAACCAATGCAACAAGTAATTTTTGCATGTCAAATATTCCCATTACATTTTTTGATTTCACTGCCAAATCTTTATTTTCTTGTGTCAATCATTCATTTTTTAGTTTGTTTGCTGGAATTTATCTTGAATCTTCATGTTGCAAGTGTTAATCTGTTGTCGCATGACAAAACTCTTCACCGTCTTCAACATTTTATATTCCACCATGCATGTGACAGTAGATATAAAGCCTTGCAGATCTTTATTTTCCTCATATTATCATTAAATCTTGTTGTTAAAACTTTTTCTTGAGCTTCCAATAGGTAAAGCACACTTCTTGAGCTTGAAACCTAATCAACCTCAAAATCTGTGCCCTGTTTGATAAAATTTTCCTCTAAAGCGCACTTCTTCACGACGAAGAACTACACCCTCTCTTGAGTGCATAAGTGCATCACGAAGACATGAAGCATCTTATTTTAGCCCTTTGATATGTGACAATACACCCTCCTTTGCCTTAAGTGCATAATCGCATTGTGAAGGTTCAAAGCCTTGCCAACCCCTTCCTTTGTCCCTTCAAAGTGCGACAGTGTGGACTCCTTGTCTCCTTGAGCGAATGAGTGCATAAGAAGACTTGAAGGCCCGTCATTCCACCCCTTCGACCCTTTGGGTGTGCCAATGTGCCCTAGATGATTTTTTCATCTTTGTTGAGTGCATGAGTGCACTATAAAGATATGAATGACTCTGCATGCTCCTTCATGCTTTGAAAGTGCACCCTCCTAGTTTGCATGCCCATTTTCTCATGCATGCAAGTTGTTTTGCACTGTCGTTCATAGTTTTTCATGTTTTATAATTTGTAATGGCTCTTTGTACATGATTTACAAGTATTGTTGCATAGTTATGTTGTTTTAAGGTATTATTGTCACTATGAGTGTGTTTCCCCAAACAAGTGTCTACGCTACACGTATTACCACCTTGTCGTCATTTATTGGAGCCATGTCACCTCGTAAAGCGATCTCCAAAGAACCTTCAAAAGAAAGAGTTGATGAACCTGTAGAAGTTGCAAAGCCATATACTCCCATATATGCAGTTACACAATGCTTTATTGATAAGGATACATAGGTCACATGGATCCATATTTACAACACATTCATGCATGAAAGGTTTGTTGAGGACTTAGAAGATTTGCATGCATATATTAACATCAAGAATTTTAGGATGCACCAGATCGCATGCATATTCCCAGTCATGCCATGTGCAGAGGTGACCAAATGGATCATTACACATATGGATGACTCACACCTTATGTTGCATAATAAAAGTGGCGGTCAACTCACCACCTATTTTGGTGAAGATATGCAGACATATTATAAGATGTTCAAGATCAATGAATATTCAAATGACAACTTCTATGAGATGGGATACCCTCGACACAGGTGATGTTATCATATCATGGTGTCAAGATCTTGCCAAGTTTCAACATCGCCCATCCACGGTCTATCTAAAAAATATTCTAAGAGATGTATATCAATACTTGATAGCCATGTATTTTCGGTTATATGGGTGCAAGAACATTGAGGTGTTCAAAGAGAATTGGATATACATGCTCAACATAGTGGTGATCATTTGTAGAACTTTCAATTGGAAATATATCATGTCATTTGAGTTGTAGCATCAGGTTGGGAAGGAAAAATCATCTTTATGGGAAAACCAAGTACCAAAATTTTACATGTCTACATTTCTCTTAGATGGAATCTGTGCACAGTATGCATCCCTGGGAATGAACTAGAACTAGACCTTGAAGGAGAATTTCCCATTTTACTTCCACTACAATTTTTTATCAGAAGAAAGCTTTAGAGGCGTGTATGACTATTTTCTGAACACTTATTTGAAGTAATATTTCACATGATATTTGAGATTGATCCTCCTTGCATGATAGATCAGGTAAAGGAGTCACTTTGAGATATGATATACTAGTTCGCATCTCCTGAGGGTACATACATCAGGTGCTTTGGTTGTCAGATATACCTTCATCTTATGCCACAGTATGTGACCAATGAGGTGGTCATGCAAGAAGTTGCAAATCAACTCGGCAAGGGATTGTCATGAATTCTTCATAGAAGGAAGAAAGCCCCTTGGTCTATCTTTTCGTTGAGGATTGGATTGTATGATTTAAAGAGCCATAAGGCGAAAACAATAGAGATACAAGAGTTGAACCGCATACATTTTACTACTAAATATTTCCATGGATATGATACCAGACGAATTGTCAAGAAACATTGTCAAAGGATCAGTCACAATACGAGGTACTCATCGATGTCCACTGCAGAAGATAAATAATTGGTACAATGGAAACATGAAGACACATCCAACAATGGAGACCATTTTACCCCACGATCCACCAACTCAAGACTTGTAAGTGCAAGAGGAGGAGGAGATAACACCTCAAGAAAAGAAAGTAGCTCCCAAGAAAAGGATCAGGTATTCCTCGACAGGTGAGAGCATCAAGAAATGGAAGTTCAATCCTTTAAATTCAGGAGCCATTCAAGTAGAGAAGGAGGGGAGAGAATAAAAAGAAGAAGAGAGGAAGAGTCAGTATGATGAGTTGTTGGAGAAGAAAAAAGCAGAATAAAAAGAGAAGAGGAGGATAGGAGAAGAAAAATAAAGGCAGTCTCAGGAGGAGGAAGTAGCACATAGATTGGAAGAAGAACAATTGACTCAAGATCTAGAAGAGGAGAAGTTCAAGGAAGAAGATACCATCCAACCAATGGAGGAAGAACCAAATACTCTAGGAGAACATCCTCTCACATGTGGTCATCTTCCATTCATAAAGATGGGGATCACACCTCCAACGGCTGGAAGAGTCACGTATGTATGTAGTATCATGTTCAATCAACTGAAGAAGAGGATCATGAAACAAAGGCATAGATATTTATAAAAGGATCCTCTGAATCTAGTCTTAGTGTCTATAGAGAAGGTGTTAACCTCCAACACCAAAAGGAATCTGAGGGCAACCATGGTAGAAAATGTTACATTCGCTACAACGACACAAGATAACTCTAAGTATTTATTGAATGAGAATGTCGGGTTGAGAAAAGAACTTGTTGTGGTGAAGAAACATGAGGAACATTTTGTGGTAGAGAATTAATAGTTTTCATCACAAAACTTCAACACCATGAAACAACAGTCATTAATGCAAGAAGAGTTGGGGCCAATGGAGGACACCATGGTGCAACTATATGATGAGATGATACTCACACAATAGGTCATGGCTTCTCTCATTGGCATTCATAAGAATGCACAGGAAGTGATGAAACCCCTGAAGATAGAAAATAGAGCAGTTGACCAGATGCAGGAGTGGACTGCCAAATATTCAGATGCTCCACAACATTTGGAGAAGAAGGATAAGATTGTCGCATAAATATACATAGTTCAATTGAGACTCCACCTACATAACTATTTGCATCTTGAAGAACATCTAGTTAATACTATGGCTGCGTATAATTGACTACATAATGGGTTTGAGTCTCTAACAAGGAAACATGGGATGCCTACCTTTGGATCTCAAGGAGAAATCAGAGGTAGATAATCCATCTTCCAAGAGATCAGAGAATATATTGAACAAATCAAGCAAGCAACAAAATGGGAAGGTTTGGAGGCTACCAAAGACATTATTCTACAATATGCCTTTGCGTCAGTTAAAGCACACATGAAGCTCTCATGGTTGTGGAATAATGTATAGTCAAGATCCAATAACATATTGATGGAGGCACTGGAGGTGAAGATGCACTACAAATGGAACTTACCAGTTCAGGGTGAAGCCATCACAAAGGAGTTCAAAGCATGGCACACTTACATCACAAGTGAACTCCATGAGGAAGCAAATGATTTATCCATTTAATGAGTCTTTGTCCCATTCTCAATTTTTTCCTTATTAGGCCACCGTCTCATTTTTAAATTGTCTTAGGTAATAAATGTTATGTAATGAAGTCCAACGGATATGTACTCGAGCTTTGGAACGATACCCTACCATCTTCCTTGTGTGTTAAGAGCCGATAACCTATCAAAAAAGAGCAGTGCCCCCATCCAGGTGTTGTGTTTTTTGAAGCAACTTCCAAAAAGAGACGAGATTTTTTCTGATAGATTTTGTAAGGGTTGCAGGAGTTGTTTCTCGAGTGATATTATACGAAATTCTATAAAATCTTGCTAAAAAAACGATTCCTTGCATTTCTTGTGTGATTCTCCAAAGGCGGTACATTTGATAATCTAAGTTGTAGATAATTCTAAGTTGCTTGGAAAAATTGTCCTTCTTCCTTAAATGTTGCAAGTTGAAACAATAATAATCCTTCATATGTTAGTTGACATGATTATGTATTATCACACATTTGAGTCGTTAGAAAGTAGTTTAGTGTGGTAAATTTTATTGATGGAGCTCATGCTCCACTTGTGACACTCATAACTTGCTAGGATGTTGAATCCAGAGAGAACTTATAACATTTTACTAGGGTTTACATGGGGGAAAGACTAACGATATAATTTATTCGTTCTTTGAAGCTCCTTAGTAAAACTTGTAAAAGCATTATAATTTATTAAAATCAAAATATTTGTGGAGGAGGATTATACAATTAAGTTTTGGTGGCAGTTTTCAGTTTGAATTGAATATTTTATTTATTAAATTTCATTGTAAGTGGGTGGATTTTTTTTTTAGGCTAACACCTTTAATCTTCTAAGCTTGATTTATTATAAAATGGTTAGAATTAATATACCATTAGAATTATTGAATACTCTGATACTACCTATTGTTAATGAAACAGTAAAAATTAGAAAAGTCACTCTTGCTAATGTTGAAGTCTATCTACATCATGCAAGAGAGATATATGGTTTCTCCAACTTGGGTCACAACTGCAACAAGATAAGTTGCAGCAGAAGATTCATCACAATCTTCTATTTTGAAATAGTTCTTGTTCATAACAAATCCATTTTTTAGTCTGACTCCCATCAACAATCATATATTAATCAGGCTTCTGAGGTCATACCATGAGCAGATTTGGACAAAGATGCAAAGGTTCAACCTGCACTTCCCAAGCCCATCATCCAAAATTGGGAAGAAGTTGTTAACAACAAGAATAAAATTAGTCTTGGATATGGAAAATATGTGTCCTTTCATATTTTGGACTATTCCAAGTCCATCCAGTTTCGTAGTGTTGGTTTTCTTCAAGGTTATTTATCTTCACTTGCTCCTATTACACAACCACAACAAATTGTTAGATTCCAACATTGTGATCAAGTTGGCCATGTGAAAGATCAGTGTTATGATCTTCACCCTTGTGAGGATTCTGGTAAGAACACTCAACATTCAAACAAATTCTCTAGAAATAAAACTCTCGTAAGAACAAATATTCACCTTAGATGCATCGCTTCTAGGAAGTGGTCTTCAATATCCAAGAAGATATATCATTCATACCATAGAATTTGTTCTCGAGTATTCACATGTCTCGTAGCAGAAATTTATTCATCTTCTCACTTTGTATTTGATAGGGGAGGAAATTATGGTCAACTCCTTGCTACGAATATTTATCAAACAAACTTGAGTCACAGCCTGAATAAGAAATTGATGGTCAACTACTTGCTTCAAAGATTTATCAAGAAAGCCTAAGCCACAACCTAGACCAGAGTCATATACCAAATCCTATAGCTAGAGTCAGCCATAACCAAAGATACAGTCATTCTCCATTAGCATTATTTTTGGTTGGTGGCCTTCCTTAAACCACTATCTGTAGAAGACTTTGATTTTTGCTACATTAGTTGATGGTCATCTTCAAACCTACATGATTTTGTGGTCATATTCAAACCATTATCAAAGAGAACTTCCACTAGCAAAAGACTTCATCTTCTAGCCAGATTTGGATTTGTTCTAAGAACTTCTTCGAGCTTTAGCTCCAAAGTTGGTGGTCAGCCTTAAACCACCACCAGTAGAGACCTCAATTTCTCTCACCTCATTTGGTTTGTGGTCTTCCTTAAACCAATTTTTTTATAGAACACATTCAAGCATTTGTTGGCATGAATTTTTGCACTTTAGCTCTCTTCTTGAATTCATATACACCTCTTTGTACTAAGGGGGGGAATGTTGGACACCTAATCCATTAGGGTTAAGCTTGGATTCATTCCATTCTTGTTGATTCTTGTAGAAATATGGTGATATAATTGCAACTTCTCAAAAAATCTAATCTAAATCAAGAGGCACAATTCTACTCTACTGCTCTGCGGAAATTAATTCACAATTTAGAACAACATTCGCAAACATGCATCAATCACATACACAAGTACACAAATTTATCTAGGGGAAACCAACTGGTAAAACCCCCTTAAGCCTATTTTCATTAATCAGATGAATAAAGAATGTATTACAATTTCTTTCTTGCTCTGAGCTCGATCTGCAGGTGAATAATGTTCTCTCCGCTCAATGAAAACCTCTGACCTAGACTTAATCAATTTATGCCTCCACTTGAGCTCCTATTTCCTTGTGCAAATCTTGAGGAAATTGGCCCTGATTCTTTAGGAATTTCCTCCAAATTGATTGCACAATTCCCAAGGATTAATCATTGATTGCATGTAACAACTGTACACTCAATAAAAGTCTACAACTGATGTTACACTGCCTTGGAATATACACCACAACTAAGCAATTCAAGTTTCTTGCATGCATGAGCTATTTTTGGTTGATTGATTAGTTAAATGGATGACCTTTGAGTTAGATTGTTGTCCCACTACACAACTAACTTCCAATTAGTTCTATTAATTGTTAGAACTAGTTTAATTGAGTACAACTGGAAATAATTGAACTGGATTGCTACAAATTATCAATCAACACATGCATACTAAAATCCAAGCCCACTAAATCAAACTTACTAATATAAATAAGTGACAAGGGCATATGTCACCTTAGTCAACTGCCTCCAAGTTGTCCGTTGATGTGAAAATTTCAAATTTACTCAATTTGACCAAGGCTAAGTCAAGTTGAGACTTACTTGCTACACTTCTCAACACTCCCTCTTAGCAAGAAAGGGGTTATCAACCACTCCTATCCTTCAGGTGTGGAATTTGAACTTCCCTCTTGACAAGGCCTTTGTTAAGATGTCAACATCTTGTTCCTCTGTCAGAATATATTGTAGCAACATTATCCTCCTCTGCACATAGTCCCGTAAATGATGATACTAGATATATACATGCTTGGATCGATCGTGAAATACCAGATTATAGAAGAGATTAATGAAAATATTATTATCGCAATAGATCACAGTTGGATCCATCTCCTAACCAAACAATCCCACAAATATCTTTCTCATCCAAATCACCTCACATGTTGCTTGAGCTGAGTGCTAAAAACCTCTGCTCCCTGTTGTACCAGGAAATTGTTGCAGACCCAACACTGAAAAATTCCTACTAATGTACTCTTTTGGTTAGATGGACTCCCTACCCAATTTGAATCTGTGAAGCCACACAACTCCACTCCCTATGTCCTTCTGTACCATAATCCATACCAAGTGGTTCCTCTGAGATACCATAAAACATGCTTAGTGACCTTCCAATACAATTTGGTCAGCCTAACCATAGCTTGGCTTGGCTGGTTTACTACATAACACATATCTAGTAGTGTGTTCACAATATACAACAATGAACCACTAGCTGCCAGTAAATGGTAGCATCAACCTCTTCCCCTGAAGTCGCATTATCCTTCCTCCAATTGGTCGCTAGAGGTGTCTCCATGGACTTATAACTCCCCATGTGAAATCTCTGCAGTATTTCAACGGCATACTTTCCTTGAGACACAAACAAATCCCCATCACCTTTCCATACTTCCAGCCCAGGAAGTAGTGTATGAGACCCATGTCTTTCATATCAAATTCCCTTGCAAGGTCCTCCTTGCAAGAGCTATCAGTTGCTCATCACCTGTCAATATTGGATCATCAACATATAAAAAAATGATAAGAAATTTACCTTATACCAAAATATGATAGAGGTTTGCATATGCTTCACTTTTGGTGATGCCCAATCCAATGAGATAACTATCAATTCAGGTGTAGCAAGCTCAAGGTGCCTATTTGAGACCATAAATTACTCACCTAAGTCTGAACACATGAGATTCTCGATCAAATGTCTCAAAATCTTATGGTTTTTCTATGTACACTTCCTCCTCAATAACACCATTGAGAAATGTTTTTTTTTACATCCATCTGGTGGATTTTCGAACCCATTTGTGAAACCAGTGTAAGAATTGATCTAATGGATGAATACCTTTCTATGAGAGAAAATGTTTCCTCATAGTCAGTTCCCTCCACTTGAGAGAATCATTTGGGCAGAAATATGGCCTTATTCTTCTCTATGCTTCCATCTATTTCATGCTTTATCTTAAATATCCATCTCGAACCCAGTACTGATTTTTTCTATCAGTCTTCGGACCACTTCCCAAACATTTTTCTTCATGATGGATTTGTATTATTCGACCATTGCATCAACCAAAATTGGTTTCTCAATTTCTTCCTAAAAGAGGATGGCTCAATCTCTACAATCTCAGTCATTAGAGCCATGTAGCTAGTGTAACTCTCAGGCGACCTCCTTTGCCTGTGAAAATTTGAAGGATATCCCACATTCTCCCTCACATTTTACGCACTTCCCTAAGATAAAACCCTTGCAGACATCCTATTGTTGAAGTGATCCTTTAGGGAGGCCAATGGTTATTTGCTGGATAATTTTAAGGGTGTTGTGGTGCAAATGGCCCAATCTCCTATGCCAGATTTCACTGCCATTGTGACTCTGCACTTTCTCTGCCTGATTTATTAATGCAACACAATCTTACACATCAAATTTATATAGTTTCTTCACACGAACCCCAATCTGCTTCACCTACCCAGTAGTTATGTGTCTCAGAAAGGCTTTCCATTTACTGAAGATGACATCATAGCCATGATCTTCCAAAACTGCTATAGAGATGAGGTTTTTCTTCAGGCATGGTATAAACATGACATATTTGAGGCAAAGAGGGGATCTTGACACCCTCTTAAAGGTTACAATACCAATCTTGGTAGCACTATACCTTCCGTCGTCCCCAAGCTCAATATGCATCTGGAGATCTTTCTACTCTAGCTCACTCAAAAAAATCCCTACACCCTGTCATGTGGAACGAGGCACTTGAGTCCAAGTACCACACAATCCCCATCATAATGTTGGTCATGCATGCAATTAAGGTGAATTATAACTCAAATTTTGAAGCCAATGCTTCACCTGCTGCTCATCTTGAGTTCTTCTTGCTAGACTTTTTGTGTGGACACTTTGTAGCATAGTGCCTGAATTCATGACAATTGAAGCATTTTACTTTGGAAAAGTATTTCTTCTTGTCCCCTTGGTTGGATTCTAGTTTGGTTTTGGATTTATTCCCTTTTCCCTTATTTCCCTTTCAAACCAATCCAAAATTTTCTTCATCATATCCCTTGGATGAAATTCCATCTCTAGTATAGCCCTTGATTTCTTCCTGTACCAAATCAGATCATAAGTGTTCCCAATTTGGTAATTTATCCCTTTTTTTCACTGAGTCTTAGTAGTTATGCCAGCTTTTGGGAAGGCCCATAAGAGCTTGGATCACCAGGTAATCTTCTACAACATTCAAACCAACCCCTCCAAGCTCATCCTGAACTTGTGTAAATATGGTGAGATACTGCAGAATAATATCATTCTTTTGAGGGCCAATTTTCTATGGTCACTATTATTCTCGAATAGCTCAGTCAGGGCCTTCCACATTGAAAAAGGATTTTATTTGTCGTGGATATTTGAGACAATGTGGTCTCTCACTCCCTCCATGATTATTCTCCTCGCCTTGGCTACATCTTTCTTCCATTAGGCTAGGTTTTAGGCATCAACTGATCCTGGTTTTGGAATGTCTGTCTTGACATAATCCAACAATCCATTGTCATCATGAACTTCCTCCATACGATCCTTCCAAGCAATGAAATTTGAGTTTCCTTCCAAGGAACTCTAATCTCAGTCCATTGAAGGCCATTCTCCCAACTTTGAGAAAACCTTGCTACACTGAAGCTGCAAATTCAAACTTCCTTAGGAACAACTTTGAAATTATTGTTCTAATTTGAATCATGATATAATACCATGTATAAATATGGTGATATAATTGCATCTACTCAATTAATTTAATATAAATCAAAAGACACAATTCTACTCTACTGCTCTATGGAAATTAATTCACAATTTCGAACAACATTCGCAAACATGCATCAACCACATACACAAGTACACAAATTTATCTAGGGGAAACCAACTAGTAAAAACCCCTTAAGCATGTTTGCATTATCGGATGAATATAGAATGTATTACAATTTCTTGCTCGCTCTGAACTCAATTTGCAAGTGAATAACTATTCTCTCTACTCAATGAAAAGCTACGACCTAGACTTAGTTGATTTCAGCCTCCACATGAGCTCCTATTTCCTTGTGAAAATATTGAGGAAATTGGCTCTTATTCTTTCGTAATTTACTCCAAATTGATTCCGCAGTTCCCAAGGATTGATCATTGATTGCATGCAACACATGTACACTCAAGACTAGTCTACAACTGATGTTACATTTCCTTGGAATATCCACAACAGTTGAGCAATTCGAATTTCTTGCATGCATGAGCTATTTTTAGTTGATTGATTAGTTAAATGGATGATATCTGAGTTAGATTGTTGTCCCACTACACAAATGACCTCCAATTAGTTCTATTAACTATTAGAGCTAGTTTAACTGAGTACAACTAGAAAGAACTGAATTGGATTGCTACAAATTAGCAATCAACACATGCTAACTGAAATCCAAGCCCACTAAATCGAATATACTGAGTTAACTGAATGACAAGAGTCGTGTCACCTCAGTTAACTGCCTCCAAATTGTCTGTTGATGTGGAAATTTCGAATTTACTCAATTTGACAATGGCTAAGTCAAACTGAGCCTTTGTTGCTACAATTTTCAACAATTCCAAAATAGGTAAACATATTTAGGTGAAGACTGAAATCTTTCCTTCTTCCAAAGAACATATTCTCACCTCTCTTCCTCCACGGGGGATGAGAATCACCTTGGCAAATGGGTTTGGGAAAACATATGCGGTAGCCTCGAGAGAAAGTCCTTAAGGAAAATCAAATTCAACATCTAGAAAGCATGTTGAATGATTAGGTTGAAAAGTAGGTTAATGAGAGGAAATATCATCTAAGAAACTAACGATGCTAACTTGAACAACCTACATCATAAAAGGATAAAGGGTGGGAGGGGTGGTTACTTAAAATTGGATGATATATTAAAAAGGTAGAAGAAATTCCTTTAACTTAGGTTAATCTAGTCACATGAATGGTGAAGATATATGCTAAGGTTAAAATAGATGAGGAAAAGGGGGACTTTTGTCATGAGTTGGAAGGGTTGATGAGGACTCCCCGCTGTAGTGATTTAAATGTAGCATACAAAGCGATTTTTGCTCCACAAATGTAATGAGGTGGGCATAAAATACCAACCTACCATGCACTTACTATTATGGAGGGACAAGAGAGAGTGGATTTACAACAAGATTTTAGGGAGAAAACAAGAAGCCCTAAGGTGAGAACAAATACAATTAAATCAAAAGGAGAGGAAAAGAAACTAGTTTAAAGAGAGTTTTAGATCATGATTATGTTAATCTATGAATGTATAGTATTAGCATTATTTACTTAGATTTCATGTTAGGTTTTACTAACAAATTAGCAAAGGAAACTAAACTAAAAATCTAGTGTTAATTTACCAAAGATTTCTCTAACATGTTAGAAACCTAATGTTGGAAAAGACAAAAAAAACTACAAAATGAACTAATATAAAATAAATTATTATAGGTGTTGAAGCCACTTGGAGCTAAAGAATAGTTATGTGAATATTTTTAATATTCATCCACATCCATAATGATCCTACACACATAGCTCAACTTTCATGCAAAACAAGACTTGTACCTAATCTCCAATACAAAGATGTGTGTGTGTGTGTGCACGTGCATGTGCCTACATATGATAATAGATCACAATGGGGACACGATAAATCATAGGTTTAAACATAGTCAATATTATTAGAGTTACCACCCTTTATTGTTTCCATTGTAGCCTAGCTTTGTGTAAGTACTGATCTAGAGAAAGGTGTAATAAAAGACATAGACATTATCACATCAAAATTACTCTACTTCAACATTTTCAACAATCATATAGAAATACATTACTTTTTGTATGCATAACCCTCATTTTCGATGCCTTTTCCACCAACATATGATTCAAAATTACCAAATACAACCTAGAAAAACTTGGAATTGTATATGTGGGTGGCACAAATATTATGCCAAAAAATTTATGCTACCCATTAGAATAGCTAATTTTAATTGTTTCTTATCCCTATGAATGCACCCAAATTGGTATGATAGGAGGTTCGTTATATGTAGAATATATTAAATCCTAATTTCAATTTTTAATCTTGATTTGATCATCTTTAACCACTATTTGGAGGACCATGTCAAAGAGGTTTAACCACTATTACACGATAAATAAATCATTTGACATCATTTCCCTGATCTATCCTCGTAAGTAAGGTTATGCCATTAAAATTTCACCTGGATCTGAAGGACCTCTTCCTCTTATTAACACTTTTCTACCCCAGGTACCTTGCTCATGAACCAAGTAGGGAGTCACAAGTGCATCATGGAAGTCAAGGACTCATCCCAAGATGTCACTTTGGAGCCCATTCAACTTCAACAATCTCATTCAACATGTGTAATATTTTGATCTTGTCATTGGTAATGGAAATCTTTGTGTTTTTATCTCTTACGTTCATTTTGATCATACTTTATTTTGTTAGTTCTCAATCTCATGAACAACTTAGGTTTGAAGCATGCAAAGTAGGCCTAGGATTTTATTTTTAACTCTTTAAACCATCTGTATGTGCTTAATATGAAACCATTAAGTAAGTGGTATTTGTCTACCCTTGTAAAAAAATGTTTTTGTTGCCCCCTTCACCCCTTTCACTCATTGTTTTGAATTTTGGATTTGCTTTCTATTTCTATAGTTTTGGTTTTTATATAGATCACCAAGTTAGAAACCTTTATCTCTACCTATGTTATATACTAACAAGTTCCACATTCTATATTAGGGCCAGTGCACTTTTTCTACCTCTATTTTGGCACTACCAACACAATTTATATACTAGTTTTTGCACTAGTCTAGCATAGCTTTTGGTAGTATATTCTAAACTTAGTCAAGGCAACTTTCTACCATTGCACTTTTTAGGTCAGTTCTCTACACTTTGCTCAAAATTATTAAAAAATAGTTTTCCAAATTTTCTTAGTTCAAGCACTACACTTGTAGGGTCTTATGGGTTTATAGGACATTTGTGTTGTACCATAATGCATTTTTAGGGAATATTATAGGTAGAGAAAATGCCCCTTAGAAATCCTAGTAACATTTAATTTTAAGGTTTCTTTTTGCTACATTGCATATTTATGTTTCAATATATTGATTTGATCAAAAACATTTATTTCTTGAATAACTCTTAGAATTTCTTTCAATCACAAGAACTTTGGATTAAAAAAAGCCTCCCTCATTGCATTATTACTTGTCCTAAGTTCAATTTATGTTTGAGACATTTTTCTTTGATTTTTCCAATTAAATTTTAACTAATTTTTAGATTTCGACTCTTGTTTTCTAGTTGTTATAAAAGTGATTTTATTTCAAAATAAAACTTAGTCAAGTTAAAGAAAATATGCTCATTTGTTTCCTTGTATTTTACTTACTCAATCTGACTTTTCATTTTGAAATTACATAGTCATTTAATCCTACTCCACAACTAAGTTGAAGTAGAAGTTTTTACTTGTTGATTTGAATTTATTGATGCTCATTTCTACTTAGACAAATCATTAAGGTAGAGAAACAGTTCCCTTTACTCTAGTACTTGCCTCAATTTTCAATTATCATTTCAATTGTAAATGCTACTACTTACAAGTACTTCTATTTCAAGCATTTTTTTTTTTAAGTTGGTGATGGCCCTTAGAATTGCAACAACAATGTGGCAATTCCCAAGGGTCTTATCTTTAATTTACAACTTGTGGTTCATACAAACTTAAGAGGGGCTGACACTATATGTCCAGTAGGAACTATCTCTTCCTTTTGTTGACTTTTATGCAGGTGGAATCATTGAAATGGAATCTAGATGTACAAATACAAATCTAATTATTCTATGCTACAATGAAAATGAAACTGCAAGAAATAACTAGTAGAAAAAAAAGACAACATGAAAAACTAGGTTGTTTATAATAAAGGAAGGAAAATTTGTCTATCTGTAATGAAACAAAATCACACCTATTCTATCTTGCAAGGAAAACAAACACATTGCTGAAATAAAAGCTTGCAAAAATTAAACCCTAATTTTGCTAAAAAGAAGCAGTTCCTATAGCAAATTAAATAAAGGCATCTACAAGGTCTCTCTACCTATAATTTTTGTTCTTAGGGTTCCAAGATCATTGTAATACACTAAGGAAGGAAAATCATTAGTTGGGTGAAAATTTGAGCAAGTTTAGAAGGCGAATTCAAACTACTATAGGAATCCCTACATTGCTCTAGGAGATAATTAAGTGAGTAGGTGGACTTGTGAAATGCAACGCTAGAAAATAAGGAAGGAAAATAATTAGCTGGGTGAAAATCTGAGCAGTTTAGAAGGTAGATTGCAAACTACTATAAGAGTCCATGTATTGCTATAGGATATAGTCCAACAAGTAGGTGAACGTATGAAATGAAACACTGAAAGGAAAATAAACTAAGGATAAGCTAGAAAATGACAAAGTACACCTATCCAAGGCATCACAACAACTTATGGTAGGGTTAATCTAGCAAATATCAATGTTGTAGGGTTTCTTGTGGCTACAAAATAGGGTACAATGCAAGAAACAACAAATAATGAATAATAGACTATAAATAAACAATAAAAAAGAAATGAATCTAAATGTAAAGTGAAAATGTTATTTAACCAATGTGACTACTGTAAATATCATCAAATGCTAAGATAATAAGACTGCTCATAAAAATATCTAAATAACCATGCATGAAACTAACCTTTAGAAATAATTTGCATAGATAAAAAATGCATGAACAAAAATGATACAAGAGGGATCTTGAGCGCCTGGGTTGGGCCCTAACCCAAGGAAGCTCAAATCCCTTAAGAAAAATTCAAACCAAGAACTAAGATCAAATATCACTTGCATTAATTGAAAAGTTGCTTGTACATGACAAAGTTACATAGCATTCTTGAATATAAACTTCTCCTATTATTCACATGCTTCACTATGTTATTCTTCGACTATCTACTAGACTACTTCAGCCTCTTATTTATACAAGATGGATAGGGGGAGGAAAGGACTAATTTCCCTCCAAGATCCCTAAAAAAATGGATCTTGTTTCTTAGGTCACTATGCAACAAGGAAGGAGCATTTATTGTCTTCAACCAACCAAGTTGGGATTCTCCTGTAGTAGTGAGTAGGCCCCATGAATATCTTAGGATGGATCTCCTCAAAATTTGTGCAAAATCACTTTAATATCCTATACAATAGTAATGTTAGGCACATAAAGTATGAAAAATCTCTTTGACTCTCCTAAGAACTCATTAATCTAGGAAGGTGTCATTAAGTGCAAAAAGGAAGGTTTAATATAGCCTTTATGTACCCAAGAGTGGTTAGACAAGCCTTATGTTGTACTAATTGGGAGGCCCATCATACCCCTGATGGAATTTTTTCTCATCCTTTGAACGACTTACTCTTATTCCATCCTCTTCTCTTCCTCATTCATTTCTCTACTAACTTTCTTTACATTCCATGTTGACCTAGAGGTGGATGTGTTTGTTGGTTGGTGGAAACATACATTCTCTTTAATGGAATGTCATTCCCTAGATTCTTCTTCCTGACTTTAATGTTCTTGCATCCCTAGCATTAGAGGTGGAATGAATCTAATCCCAATCCATTATACTCCAAGCTTCTAAATAATCCTCTTATATGAAGGAGTCTTGGTAAGTGCAACCTGTAATTGGTGAGAGAGTGGTATTCTCTATTTTTCATGTGGTGGGCAATGTTTTCCATCTCCTTCGGAAATATTTTGAGCTTTCCTTTCCTAACAATATAAAAGTATATTCAAAGTGGAGTATGTCCTCCACTTGTCTATGCTTTTAGACTTCCAATATGTTGGGTTCTTCTCCTATAATAGTATAAGTAGAGGTGAGTATGGTTATGTTTGGGTGTTTAGGTCTAATCCACAATTGTTCTTTTAGCTCCCCATCCATTGTTTTATTTACCTCTTCAACTCTGATCTCCCCATTCCTCAACCACAAACGCTAAGGCCAAAAATTTTGCATCCCCCAGACATGGGATTGGATCCCATATAGTCAAATATGTAACAAATGGTTGTGAAGGTAGAATTCAACAACCTTGGCTTTGTCCTCCATACTGCACTATAGGAAAAATCAATGAATTATTTGGTTTCTTATAGATGGATGATCCCTTTCTGTGCAATCATGTTTATCTAAAATCGACACCATTATTCTTTCTATTGAAATGTGTAAGTAGGTTCAATATTCATAAAAATCATGATTTTATATATTCGATGAAACTAGAAAAAAATGTTATTATTATTTTAGCATGGGTTTAATGCTCAATATTATTTTATTTGTAGGTCAAGCACCCATTGAGTGCTTCTAGGATTTTGTCATTGAGTTAAGAAGTCAATTGAGTCATTTTCATATGTAAAGACCCTATTAGAGCATATTGTATCATGTCAATATATTTATTTGAGTCATAAAACACCCTCCAAGACAAGTCAACCTTTCTACCATAAGTCAACCTACATAAAAGAACAAGTTTTCCTCATGAAGGATTATTCGACCACCTTGTGAAGCCTATAAATAAGAATAACTCGATCTCACTTTAGAAGAATTCAATCAAGTTTGATTTACCAAGATGAAGACCTAGAACTAGCGAAGAAAAATAAGAAACTAAGAAGGAAGAGCAAATAATTTAGAGATTGTTTTTGGGACATCTCCATCTCACACGTGTGAGAAAATTAGGGAAACTATTGCATCAACAAGACCAAAAATTGGAGTCATATTGGAGGTAGAAATCAAGTGTCAAAAGAGTCGAAATTGCAGGCTGAGTTATCAAGGAAGAAAGAGTTGACCAAACGAAGGAAAAATGAGGCTAGATTCACGAGTATTTAATCACACGTGCCAACTAGTGTTTCTACAGTAGAAGTCGAAATTGCAGTCTTGAAGCAACAAGTTGAAATTCTAGAAAAGGGTCGAAATATGAAGTATTGGAGCAAGTTTGACTAGCGTTGAATTTGTGGAAGAGAAATTCATCAAGAAAAGATTGTCCTTGGTCTTGGAGGGAGCTTTGTCAAGGGTCATAAGTCTTGGAATTATTCATATGAACATTCTATAAGAAGAGAAGAATTCTTGTGGGTTTTCCTCTGGAGAGGAGAGGATTTTGCCTTGGCTTACAACCTATATTTTGTATCCTCTTGTCTCATTGATCTTCATAGTTTGGTAGTTTTTTATGGAAATAACATAATCATAATCAAGTGACAGAATAAGATAATAACAAGTACATTAAGTAAAGTAAAATAACATCACAAGAAGTTATCAAAGTAAGAGAAATCACTTAATCTAGTTGCCCCTAGATTTCTCAACACATTCAAGAATAATGAGTAAGCATTTGAAGGTTGCAGTTAATTTCTTCCAAAGAGAGGTCTACCAAAGCCCCTAAAGTTGTTTCCAAGGTTGAAATTTGAGTGTCCTTTTCTTGTAGCAACCCTTGTGTTTGATGTATTTGATTTTTTATCCATTTGTTCTTTCTCAAGTTGTTCTCTCCTATTTTCTTCATCTAGCCTTAGGAAGGCCATTTATTTTCTCTTTTTATTCATCTCATCCTCCATTTTATTAATATCAGCTACACCTTGGATTGTGTCATTCTCTTCCACTTGTGAGTTTCTACTTTTTCTTTGTCCAACCTTAGTAGTAACTAGGGCACTAAGTGCTTGGGAAGCACTCTTCCTGATGTTCCTACAATAGGCCAAGATAAAAAGGAAGAAGGTCTCCATTGGGCTAGTTGCTTAGCTACCCTTTTAGTTTCTTATAATTCTACAAATTTCTCTTACAGCAAGACAACTTGTTCCTATAGATGGGTACCCCACCCCTATGGATATGCTTGTTGCTCTGTTTCTTCAAGGGGTGCTTGCATTTCTTCCAGTTGTGCCTCTAATTCTTGTAACTTTTTCTCCTTTACATCCTATAGCCTTTCCTTTTCTAGACTAGGAGTCTCCTCAATAGTGATATAGATAGAAGAAGGAGGATTTATCTTACCACTATATCTTATCTTTGGTGCTTTTCCTTCTAGTGTACAAATTTTTTTGAGCAAACCTACTTTATTTTGGCTTGGTGGGAGTGTTGAGGCTTGCTAATATGGTTGCAATTACTTCTCTTCTTCCCCTATGGTTTCTTCTATTTTCTATTTGCGAGGTTGGCCACTGCCTTTCATTTCCTCTTATTGGTTGAACTCTTTTGAGGTTTTCAAACTCTGCCTGGGCCTCTAGGAAGGCATGTTTGTCCATTTCCAAAAAAATCCATAAGGGAATGGGATGTTGAATATTTTTAATACATTTGTGACTAAAAATTTATCAGGTCGTGATGGACCAGGTAATTTAGGTTACCCTCCATGACCTGGTTTTCATCTCCTTGAGTGATTGGAGGAAGTATGGGATATTTAACAACGCGTGAATTAGAAGGTTAGCTTGAAATCTCAATTGATAGAGGAGTGTAAATTAGTAGGCATACACTATGATAAGCCTACCATCATAAGAAATGTAGTTGAGAATATGTTAGGATATCTCATCCTAATGGTAGGTTAGTCTCTCCTTTTTAATTCCATTCGTATCCTCATTTGGTTGTTCATTGGGGAGGAAGAATCCTCTCTTTGCATTGATAACCTCGTGTCTCTCTTCTTTGCTCCAATGTATCCCCTTAAGGGGAGTGGTGACCCTACTGATGGAATCTTCATTAACATATATCACGAGTACCTTCATTGCAATGATCAATTCCTGGCCTTCAAGGTTTTCCAATTTTATTAAAAATTCTAAAGCAACTTCATCATCAAACCATGTGAGATTTTAGAAGAATCTCAACCATTGACAATTTTCTAGGATGACCACAACTTCAGGATTTTGATGAATTTTAGTTGTATTAATTGATATCTTATGTTAAATCCACCCCCAAAGGTGTATGAAAAAGTCTTCAAATGTCTAGTGCACAAATTTCACAATTTTGGACAAGTTTTTAGGGAAGAAGGAAAACTGTTCCTATGCTGCTAAAAGATACAGAGTTTCCTGTGGTAGCAAGTGAATCTATTTTTTGTAATTTGTAAAATTTCATAGTTCCTAAATAAAATTTCAAAAACAACCTATCTCTCCACAATCATATTATTAAATATATATGCAGACTAAAAAAATAAATAAATAAAAATTAATGGGTTGTTCCTCTTTCCTAATTCGCAATTCTAACACATAAAATATGTAGAATGCATTGATAATTTCCAACAATTAAGCAACAGGCCTAGTACCAAATGTGAGAAACATGATCACAAGAATCTACACTTAAAATTTCTTGAGAAAACCAATCTCTCTCAACTTTCTTGAGGGTCTATGTGAGCCATTTTAGCAGTGCTATGTACTCTTGTAGCAAACCTTATGTGTCTTGTAGTTGCTTGTGGTTTGTTCATATAGCTTTGTAATTATGAGCTCAATTCCCTGTAACTTTCTCATGTAGTGATGGTAAATTCATCATGGGCATCTTAACACTTGCTTTCATGAAGAACGCTAAATGGAAATAGGTGGTGAGCTTGAGTGTATCCTTTGTTTAAGTTGAGATGATTTTGGATGGTGGATGAGGAAGTCTCAATGTGCAACATTGAGTTGACCCACCTACCCTCATCGAACATTGTGCAATCCAATTCATCCATGATTAGTAAGAGACAATGGTCACCTTTTCAAAATCTAATTGATTTGTCTCATTCATCCTCCCACATGTGGCAATAACTTTCAGACAAAGTGAAGTTGTTTACCAAACTGTCCAAGACTTCTACTAGTTTGGTTGGCTATTAAACCATACCCCTTTTACACAAACAACATTTTCCTTATGCTTCAAATGAATTCATAGGGTGAGTGTGAGAGAGTTGCATACATGATTCTTATGTTTCATGTCATTGGAGAGTGTTATTTGTTCATCTGCAGGTGTTTTCAAGGTGTTGTTTGTGAGAAGACAATCCTATAACAGCTTACAGGAAATCCTGGAACTACTTAGGCCCATTTATTAAAGATATAGTGAGTGACTTTTCTCATACTACTAATTTTGAGCTACTACCCTTTGTCGGAGGTTGCAATTTTCTTCAGAAACACTTTTGTTGTTCTAGAACTAGATCCTGTAGGATTTTTGCAAGTTGTTACAAGACTATGTAGTCTCTTGTTGCAATTATAAAGGTCCCTCGTGCTCACTAAAATACCCTTCTGAAGTAGCCAGGAAACTTGATAATTCATGGAGGAACAAATGATGCTAATGGAGGGTGCTTTGGTTGTGTTTGTGGTGGAAAAAATCAAGAAGATGAGTTGTTGCAAGGTTAAAAATAGTGAGAAGTAAAGGAGGAACTAAGGTATGATGTATGGTGATGAAATAGCTAGGTTTTAATATGATTTTGGTTACTTTCTCTAGATTAGATGCCAAAAATTTCCTCGACCTTTATATTTTTCTCAAAACTAGGTCTTCATGTAGCATTACAAGACTTTCCTATAGTAGTTCAAAAAAGTAAGAAAATTTTATGGGAAGGAGAGGGTGACAGAGGTATGATGTGGTGAATAATGAAAGAAGGTGGAAAATCGTGTAGGGGTACCATTTGGGCCTTTTGGGAATTATTTATTCGATCTCTTGGGTCAATGGTGCAAGCTTAATTGGTCAACCTATTTCGTTGTTTTTTCTTCTGTGTTACTTGCAATAAGTCAAGGTGAGACAAAAATATATTTTCTTGTTTTTCTTTTTTCAATTCTCTCTCTCTCTCTCTCTCTCTCTCTTTGAGGCTCGTTGGTTGCCTTATGGAGGTTTTCATCCAATGGGTCTGCCCTAGGTGCCTTGGAGGGTTTTTTTTTTTTTTTTTTTGCCAGACTTACAGGTTGCGCTAGTGAGTCTGCCTCAAGTTCCTCAACGTATGTTTTCACTTCAGGTTCTTTTTTTTGGTTAGGGACTGAATGGATTGGAAGCTTTAATGCTCTCAATTATATTCAATTCATTACTTCTTGAACTGGTAAATTCATTCCTGGAGATAAGGTCCCAACCATCTGGTCATGAGCTTACCTTTGAAATGCTTAAGCCCGTAGTCATACAAGAGGGTCCGATCACCCTTTTGGAAGACTACGGATTTGGTGTGCTTGTCATGCCATAATTTTCTTTGAATTTGGACTAATTCAGTGTGAAATAAGGCTAGCATTCTATATTCTTCTAGTGCATATAATTGCTACAACCGATCAACTTGTTCTTTAGTTAAATCAATATCATGCTAGGATGACATCCTTAAGGTGTTATACTCAAATTCAATTGATAGAAAATCCTTCTTACCGTATACTAACTCATAGGGGTAAATCTAGTGGTGGTATTCTAGGTGGTATTGTAGGCCCAAGCAGCCTCAACAAGTCTTTTTTTCCTAGTCTTTTTTGTTATTTTTGATCACTTTGGTCAAAGTGCTCTATAATTATGTGTTGGGGACTTCTACTTGTCCATTCACTTGAGGGTAATATGGAGTTGACTTCCAGGCGTTTCTTCATTATCCCTTCGATAATATTGGAGGTGATCTAGGAGCCTTTTTCTATCACCAATTGTCTTGGAAAATTGAAATTATATAAGATATTTTCTCTTAAAAGCTCAACCATTTTTTATTATGTTGTTGCTTTCACTTCCTTCACTTCAGCCCACTTGGTTAGGTAGTCAATGCATACAATAATGTTCTTATTTTGTCTGAATGGGGCCAATGAATTCCATGCCCCACTTCTCAAACATCTTGAAAGACATTTGAGCTTAGAGGGGAATATCATCCTTTTGAGTAGGTTTTCCCATCCTTTGGCACCCATCATATTGTGAAGTATATCTCTGGGCATCCTTGTGAAGGGTTGGAAAAATGATCATTCTTGAAAGATTTTGTAAGTTTTCCTCTTTGTAGAAAAATGGTCCCCATATGGTCCATCATGGCAAGCTAAGTGGATGTCATAAACTTCATCTTCCCTCGCACATCTTCTTAGAATCTAATCAAGACCCAAGTTGAAGATGTTTCCCCCAATCCAAGTGTAGGAGGCACTCTTTCTTACAATATTATTTTTCTCCTTTGAAGATAAACAAGTGGGGAATTGAATAATATCTAGAAAATTAGAAATGTCGGCAAACCATGGAGACAAGAATGATATGGAAAAGAGACGTGTTCGTTAGGGAGCTGGTCATCCACCACTTTTTCATATACAAACAACGTTAGCCTTGATAGTAAATCTGCAAAAAAAATCTCCTTTCCAAGTTTGTCAAAAATAGTAAAGTCAAATTGTTGCCATAGTAATAAACACCTAATTATGCAAGATTTCACATTTTGTTTATTCATTAAATACTTGATTGTTGCAAGGTAAGTGTCCATGAAGACTTGATAGCTAGTGATATAAAGTATGAATTTGTTTAAGGAATGTACAATGGCAAGAAACTCTTTTTCAGTTATTGTATAGTTTAATTTAGCCTTGGACATATTTTTGCTAATGAAATAATTTACATCCATATTTTATCTTCGAATTGTCCTAGAGTTGCCCCAATCGCCCTATCAGATGCATTTGTATGAATATTAAAGGGAAGAGTCCAATTTGGACCCTTGAGGACAGGTGATGTCAATAACTTTTCTTTTATTCCATCAAATTATTCTTGACATAAATATGTACAAAAAAACCTGGCATCTTTTGTCAGTAATGAAAATAGAGGAGAAATAAGTTTACTAAAACATCTTCGATAATATCTAACAAGGCCTAAAAAATTCTAACATTTTTTTGTTTTTGAGGAACAAGAACAATTTATACGATGCCTATTTTATTAGGGTCCAATTTCTATCCTTTCAAAGAGAGGAAATGCCCTAAGATAATTCCATCATTCATCAGAAATAGGCATTTTTCATGGCTCAAAGAGAGGTTCATTTGTTCACACCTTTGTAGGCCTTGCTTAGGTTTGAGAGAGCCTCTCAGAAATAATCCCCATAGGGTGTAAATTCATCCATGTATATTTCCATTGAGTCATACACAAGATCAGAGAAGATACTTAGTACAACCCTTTGTAAGGTGGCAGGGGCGTTACACAGGCCAAATAAGAGAAATCTATAAGAAAAATTACCTCAAGTGCATGTGAAAGTAGCCTTATTTAGATCCTCGATATTAATCTAGATTCAGTTGTACCCACTGAATCCATCCAAAAAGGAGACATTTTTTTTCTCCATAAGTACATCAAGAACATGGTAAATAAAAGGCAAGGGAAAATGATACTTCCTAGTGGTTGTGTTGAGTTCTTTGTAGTCAACACAAATCCTCCATTTGCCATTTTTCTGAGGGATACTAAATAGGGGAGACACCCATTCACTATCCAATATCGAATAGATGAATCCCGCATCCATTTTTTTTTGCAATTCATATTTCAGAATATATTTTAATGTGGGTTTCATTCATACTCTTGTAGTCCCATGTGAATGCATCAATATGATGTTTTAAGACTGTGAACAATTGGTTTTCTTGATCAACTGAGAGGAAGGGGCTGATTTTCAAGATTTTAGAGGGGTTGATTTCGACTATTTTTACATTGTTTTTCTCAAAATCAATACTTAATAAATCTTTCCATGAGTTGTCAAGAGAACAACTATGTTGCCCTATAGTTGATTCTTTTTTTAATCCATCAATATTCAGGGCAACAGGATATTGGTTTTGCAAAAATTTATAAATCAGAATATCTTCATCAATTTGCATGTTGGTAATGGTGGTTTCTAATGTACATATAAGGTAAGATGATGAGAGGCAAGAGTCCTCTTTGGTAACAGGTCCCTACGGTGGCCTGATCTATGATCCCAGGATTCTCCCTTCTTGGGTATTTGTAGATTCTTGGGTCCAAATATGCCCAAAAATATCTAATGTTAATATTTTTTCTAGGCCCTTCTCATATCCATGCTTCTTTACCTTAAAAAAGCAATTCATTTTTTTATTAAAATCTCCCTTATCGTTGCCACAAGGTAATAGGTCCCACCAACCAACCAGGTAAAGGTTTCTTTTTGTAGGTCGGGATCAAGCATCTGACTTGGGATCGTAGGTCAAATTTCTGTTGATGCCTCGAAAATCGCTGCAACAACATCGGGGAAAACCACCTGGTCCGGACCTTAAAGGCAACTCCTTTTTCATTTGGTGTGGTGGCTCCGACTGGAAATAATGGGACCAGTTTCCCAATGATGAATAAAAGGGGATGGATAAATGGGTGGTTCTCTAATATAATGATAATGGATGAATGATTTAATCTAAAAATTAAAAATATGAATAACTATCCTATCCCGGGAAATTTTTGTATTAGTGTAATGCCCAATTATCTTTATCCAAAAACATGCATGTAGATGACTCTATCGGTAAACAAAGGCATTTATTCATATGATAATTACTTTGTTCAAGTAGTTGAACAAAGTAATCATTAAAACATTATTACACTATTCTTTATATATCACTGACATAGATATGATTGAAAGAATAACATTCATTAAACATTCAATAACGAAAAATATAAGGATTGTTGTTAAAAACACATACATATATCCAATGATAGCAAGATTATACGAATGATGATTCACATGAAAGAATGAAACAAAAGCATAGATAATAGTACCATATGTTATTTGGATCACTCCTGATATCAATCGCATTCAAATTCCCTCTTCCAACTTAGAAACACTTTCACATCAAGGCAATAGTGCACATCCCATCAAAGCTTTCTTCGTTAAAATTCGGAAACTGGCCCATTCTTTATAAAAAATATACCAGAAGCACAATAGTGCGACTTCCATATTTGAGTTTATACAAAAACTAAGGACCTTTTCTAAATGCATGAAAGGGTCTATAAATACTAATTAGGCTAACTAATTACAAAAATAAAATGTTATTAATTGGTACAACTAAATCATGAGTATCTTCTCAATAATAGGTTTATTTGCAGTCGGCAGCATGATTCATTGTTTCGAATGGTCTCCTTTTGATTTGAGCTGGCAGATTGCAAGCATCGGTTCCAATTTTGGAGGGCGAGTGAGACGAGAATGTAGTTGAGCTAAGTATGTGGCATCATGGATTTCTGGAATGATATAACTGATCGCATCGGTTAAACATTTGAGGGCAGCCCTTTGACTGTATGGTTTTACTAAGGAAAACTAATAGGTATCCCAAGTTAAACTTTGGATGCCGACAATTAATCTTCCATTCTTCTCCAATTCTTGATTTCATGCTTGTTCCAATGTTTTGGCTGACGACAATTTACCTAGAGTGCGCTGCGAAATCATGTTAGACAAATAAAGAGTGTTATTGATTAACTCAATTAAATTACTTGTAGATAATCTGCATCTTGAGATTTCTCTCTCTGATTTCATTAGCTGTGACTACCATTCTAAGAAAAGGATCTCTTTGTGTGACTCTAGAATTTTAGGCAGATTTGCGGCCTGCCCTTCATTGGTGTCTTGCCAAGCAAGAAAGTTAGTTAGAGTCTCATCGGCCTGTTCCAAATCCTGCCTAGCATTGATTGATTTGTCAACTATTGATGCAGTTATATCACAAAGGGGCTCAACTAGAGAAATGTTATGACATAGCAAACTTAACTGTGTAACCAATGCTTTGTTGATCTGTAGAGCTTCAGACCTGAAATCTGCTGGTTGCGGAAGACTCTCGAACTTTTCTACTTGATGTGATAGCTGAGTGATTTGCTCGTCTTTCGTTTTCATCATTTGTTCATTCATTGTCTTTATCCTAGCCAATGCTTCAAATAATTCCTTTTGTTTTTGTATTGCGCTTAAGTCTATCCTCTATTTCTCCTCAAGCAATTGCTTATTTAATTGATTGTTTATCTGCTGCTATGTTGATAGTTGTTGTTCTAATTGTTCAATTTTCTGTTGTTTTTCGGACACCTGTAACTGCAATGAAACAATTGGTTGGTCTCTTTCCTTAAGTAGATTGCTTACTTTCAAGGCTTTATCCATAGTGGCTACCGAATAAGCTATGGCATACTGAGAAAGTTTTGTAAGGTCATCAGAAGGGTTAAACTCTTCTTTCCACACTACATTAGCTGTCTCTGTTTGTGCTGGAAACAGGGAAGATTGATCAAGTCTCCTCCTTTTCCTCTGTCTTTTCACTATAGCCCTGTGTTTGGGACTGTAAAAGACATCTAATGGAGGTATGTCTTCTATCTGCAAAATAATTTGATTAGATGGATCTTTTGGAATTATTTCTACATCCGTGCTGGTGGGTAGGCCGCTGGTTCCTTCAATTGGAACCATTGTTGACGCTGTATCTTGTCCAACTGTTACTATGGGTGTGTTGGCACCTTGTGGACCTTCCAGATTGCTTATGATAGAGTCAAATTGTTAACATTCTTGGAGGATATTGGGATCAATCTGAGTATCCATATTGATATTTTCGTTGCCCTTGTCCTGTTCTTTTTTCTGCTCTTTCCCCTGCTCTGGTTCTTTTCCTCTTTTGAGAATCTTTTCTATAGCAGGAGGTTTAACAATAATTTGTTGTTCAGGCTCGCTTGACTTGGTTGTTGGGTAGTAGTTAATAAGTATAGAGGTAGAGTTTGCAACCTCCGTTCTCTGAGCCTATTAAATTATACTAGCCTTTCATTGTTATATCTCATTTTGGCTAGCGTTTGTACCTAGAATAGTGATTCTGCGGAAGAAAACAGGTCATAAAATTCATCTTTTTCATGATCAAACCTTGTAAGTTTGGCTTGTTCAAGCACAGTATAGGCAACTTTCCTTGGATCAAATTGCCTATTAGGAATGGTTGCAAGATTGAGCATGTTTCTTTTTTCTGCCTCCTTCTCCGCATGCTTGTAGTTGTGTAGAGTATAAACACAACATCTTAAAGGAAAGGTAGGCCAAGTCTCTTTTTTAGAATTCCTAAGAGTCTTGGATGTTCCTGTTGTTATTATTGGGCAGGCTTATCAAAAAATGGCATAATAGATAGGTAACATGAAACCATTACAGATTTGGTACAAGTGGTCCTTATAGTGCGCCTTCCATAACTTTTGATGATAAATATGGATTGGCATGGGGTCTTATGAAGGCCATCTCCACCCAAGTACAGGAGATTCAGAATTGAAACAAAGAGTTTCTAAAATATAAGCACTATAATAAAACGGAGGAATAGTCCTGTCGGTTACGCGAGTTTTTGCTCTAAATTCAAGAATTGCAGTGGCTAGTTTATCTAACAATATGTTTGCCCAATCCATTACTTCACTGTTAACCGCCACTTCCATTAAAGGAACCATTTCAATAGTGAACTTTGCAAAATCATGCAATCCCCAAATTCTACACATCATTGTTCCGGCATAACAGTAAGGAGAACATAATGAATCTACATAGTACTTACCTGAGGATTCATGTTTGTGCCTTGCGGGGTTCTGTCTCCACTCCCGAATTGGGGCCGATTCAGTATCATTCTCGGTTGCGAACTTTTCAAGAAAGGCTTTATTGTATTTCTTTTGAGGTTCTAGCAAGTGATACATTCTCCTTAATTCATCTTATTGAAATGAGCCAATAATCCTTTCGTCAACTGTGAAAAATGTTCTGTTTAAAACCGGGATCTCCTCTACTGCCCATCGCACTACATCAGTGTATGGAAGAATTTTCTCATGTGTTGCTATTTTGTGCAAATATGAATCAGCTAAATCTTTAAGGGAAGCTTCTGATTTTCTAGTTGAATCTACGGTAGCTTGTACTGGTACTGTCTCAGGCTCCTCTGCTTCAATTAAATTATAGATGCTTTGCCAACTTGTGTTTCCAAGGCCAAGACACGTAGTGTCAGAAATCAAAGCCTTTCTGCTTGGTCTTGGATCATTGGTGGGTTTCACTGTTACTACGGGAGCCACTGCTACCGCGGATCTCTTGGATTTCTTTCCCATTTGGTTCAAATGTGTTATTTCAGCGGAGTTCTATGCAAGGAATGAAATCAACATGATACAGAGAAAAGGTAGTATGAGCCAATATGAAAGGATTATATCAATTAGTGAATAATCAAAGATTATAGTGAAAATGCCGCAGACACAATCTAAGGGAAAATCTCGGCATAAATGCTTCATTAATTGGCCGTTTAACATGTCAATCATGGTAAAGGAGTTTTAAATACCCATCATATCGTTTATATGCCAGATGATTCATTCAAGCGTGGCTTGGTTTTTTTGCAGATAATCAAAAGTAAATCGCTATCGGTGATTGATGAAGTGTACGGGAAGCCTTTAATAATAATCCAAAATAATGCATGCAAGCCTTTTAAATCTATTTTGAAACTCGCACCTTGATTTATTGGATCGCAATCGGGGATGAGCTCGGGTCATATTACTTATGTTATTGCAAAATCGTCGATCCCCGATGGCGATACACCTTATCGTATCGGGAGATTTAAAGGTGTCTTAAACATGTGTTGCGTTACATCCTCCGATTGTCGATAACGATATCGCATCAGAGAAATAGGGGAGGGCCTTTCATTATACTTGCTATTCGCCTTTCCCAATAACCGATAGTTGTTTGCTTTTCGGATCGGAGTAAGTCAATGGGTTTTTGCATTATGTTTTCTTTATTGTTGTGATATGCGATCTTGCGATTGCTTTATCGCAATAATAAAGAACTTTATATTTATTCATAAGACTAATTTCATTATAGTTCAAAAGGTTTCTAATATAACATTTCCATTGGACATTTTGATGAAGAATTTTCTAATGATGAGTTGATACCAATTTATTCACAGATCTATGTTTAAAAGGGACCCATTTCATATTATAGTTAGAAAGAATTTTTTTTGAAATGGGGGGTTGTTGTACAGCACAACAAGTTCTTATACCATTTACCAACGGTCGCATCGACTACCATACCAATTCAATTAAGGCTTGACTATTTTATTAGACTCCCATAGGTCAGGTTACTGACCTCTGGCCAATAGTCCATTGAGTTTCTGTTGTGGTGCATTCATTGAGTTTTATTTCTCCACAAAAACCTTCCCACTATAATCAAGCTTCGACACCCTTATGTCAATTCGATCCACTTTTTTTATTCATTCAATTTACTACACTAGTCACCTTTCCAGTAATGCTATCTGTATGCAACGATATCCAACATCAAGTGTTTTATCAATTGCTCCCATCGATACCTAGTGAGATCGAACCTCTTCATAGACTCTTTAAGCTTCCTTTCTCGTTGCAATGATGTGTCATAGCAACTTGATACTTTTTTGTTATAGTGGAAATCGCTCTAGTAGATGGAGCGTTGCATAGAAATTCCCACCTGTAGATCACCTGATAATGCAATAGACTAAAGCAAAATACTTGATCTACTTCTACAACCAATTTAGAAGAAGATTAATCGAACATGAGAAAAATAAATAAGAACACATATAATTGATAAGAAGGAATCAATCACACACAACACAGAAGAAATATCCAGGGGAAAGCACCAGCCTCAAACCCCATCTCTGTATTATCATGCAAGTGGAAATATAACTAGTATTACAAAAAGAATCAGCTCAAAAGATATCCTGCTCTCTCTGCAATACCTCTGCTGCTCATAGACAGTCAAAGGCCTCTATCTAACCTCTGGTCTACCCTCCAAGCCTCCTATTTCTTTGTGTAATTCTGATTGGGGTCCAGTGCAGCTACTTGTGTGAATTGGCCTCTTCACACACTCACTAACCTCATATCCAACTACGCAATCCTGAAGGAGATAAATCCTTCTCATGGATGAGCTTCCTTTATAGGAAAAACATTCATCCAACTGATAGTACATTGTCCCTTCTTTGATCTCAACTGGGTCTCTGTCTGAACTGACATGCTTGAGTTATTCATGAGAGAATCTTCAGTTATCTGAAGTGCAACAATTATATGCAAGCATGCATTAACTAACTGAAATTACTTAATTTAAACAAACTGTTTAAATCAATTATAACTGGATTTGACTCAATTAACTGAGCCAACTAATTACATCTCAAATTAGAACTCATCCCTATCTCTTTAACTGATGGATAAATTCCTCAATTAATAGAGAATCTGTTGCATGTCCTCACATATACTTCATGTTTGATTTTTCACAACTAATTAACTCATGGAGAATTAATTTATTTATTTTCAAACAGTTGTTAAGTTCAAATTCGAATTTTAATTCCTATTTTTAGTCCAGGGATTGACTAAAATAGGAATCCATCCTGAATTGCTAAAAATAGAATTCTATTTTTAGCACTTCTATTTTTCATTCCCTATTGCCCAATCTAGCACTGGTACTCAAATTGCTATTTATAGCAGTGATATTTTTAGCACTTCTATTTTTAGCATTTCTTGTTGCTATTTTCAACACTCCCTTTAAACAAGAAAGGCATTCAACTCGAACCCGATCCTGTACCTTTGGAATGTTCTGCATGCAACACTTCTCCCAAGTGTGGTTGCTCCAGCAACTCTCGGAACAAAAAAACTCCCAACTGACCTCTTTGTTGGGCTAGAAGCATACTTTGATTTTGAAGCTCTACCTGTTGCTAACAAGTGCTCCCTCTCTGACCTCTAAGATGCTACAACACTCCATGCATCTCGCACCGTTGCACACCTCTCTATGCCATCCTGCACTAGTGCAACACTCCTGTGCCTCTCACATTGCTACAACATGCTAGCTCTACATAGTCCTAGGACTCCTGCACTATAGCTCTCTCTGCCACTCCATCCACATCTGTCTCTACCCAATCAGCCTGTCCTACTACTCCTCGTTGGGGCTGTTGTAGCAAAGTCAAATCAATGAGGTTGGGTACCTCAAGGATCCTACCCCTCCTTCTTGGGACAATCACTCCACATCACCCCACCTCCTACCTAGAGGTATGGATGCATGTGATCCCTCTGCCCACCTGGCTCAAAGTTTACCCCTACTAGAGGTCTCTGATTGAGTAGATGTCTCTACTCGATCTCCTCTCAGCTTCTCTAGTTTTGGCTGCTCCATAACCTCCTAAAGTTGCTTCACCAATCGTGGCTCCTCCACAATTTTCTGAGACTTCTTCTAGCGTTGCATGTTGAGAGGTAATTTACTCTCCCTCTCAACCACCAAGTATCTAACCTTTTACTTGCTCCTCAATGCTTTGCATGCATCTTGTACCTCAAGTGCATACAGGTTCTTGGCTAGCACACCAATATGTTTCATATTTCCTGTTGTCACAAAATTTTCTAGAAAAAGAGCTAATTTTAAATCAATGATATCTC
Organism: Pinus taeda; assembly: GCA_000404065.3. Taxonomy (NCBI): domain Eukaryota; kingdom Viridiplantae; phylum Streptophyta; class Pinopsida; order Pinales; family Pinaceae; genus Pinus; species Pinus taeda. The sequence goes on along the minus strand of APFE031534143.1, from coordinate 58,057 downwards.
CCTCCTCTGAACTCCAATTCAAACTTTTTTTTTTCTTTTTTTTTTGGGTATTTTTCCGCAAGGAATCCAAGTTTGATATTTGTTTTTGAAAATTTAATACAAAAATTTTCATATCTGCTCTGCAAACTCTCATCCCAAAACTCAAAACTTTGAAATCTCCTCTCAATATGTTGTTCTCTCCTTTGATCACCTTTGCTTCGATACCATGTAGAAATTCCCACCTATAGATCAGCTAATAATGCAATAGACTAAAGAAAAATACTTGATCTACTTCTACAATCAATTTAGCGGAACCTTAATCGAACATGGACAACATCAATAAGAACACATATAATTGATAAGAAGGAATCAATCACACATAACACATAAGAAATATCCAAGGGAAAGCAACAACCTAAAACCCCATCTCTGTATTATCGTACAAGTGGAAATATGACCAGTATTACAAAAAGAATCAACTCAAAAGCTATCATGCTCTCTCTACAATACCTCTACTACTCATAGACACTCAAAGGCCTCTATCTAGTCTTTGGTCTGCCCTCCAAGCCTCCTATTTCTTTACGCAATTCTGATTGGGGTCCAGTGTAGCCACTTGTGTGAATTTGCCTCTTCACACACTCACTAACCTCTGATGCAACTACGCAGTCCTAAAGGAGATAAATCCTTCTCATGGATGAGATTCCTTTATAGAAAAAACATTCATCAAACTGATAGTACACTATCCCTTCTTTGATCTCAACTGGGTCTCTGTCTGAACTGACATGCATGAGTTATTCATTAGAGAATCTTCAGTTATCTGAAGTGCAACAGTTATATGCAAGCATGCATTAACTAACTGAACTTACTTAATTTAAACAAACTGTTTAAATCAATTATAATTGGATTTGACTCAATTAACTGAGCTAACTAATTACATCTCAAATTAGAACTCATCCTTATCTCTTTAAATGATGGATAAATTCCTCAATTAATAGAGAAATTGTTGCATGTCCTCACATAGACTTCATGTTTGATTTTTCACAGCTAATTAACTCATGGAGAATTAATTTATTTATTTTCAAATAGTTCTTAAGTTCAAATTCGAATTTTACTTCCTATTTTTAGTCCAAGGACTGACTAAAATAGGAATCCATCCTGAACTGCTAAAAATAGCAATTCTATTTTTAGCACTTCCATTTTTCATTCCATGTTACCCAATCCAGCACTGGCACTCAAACTACTATTTATAGCAGTGCTATTTTTAACATTTATTGTTTCTATTTTCAACACGTTACACTTCCAAAAATGAGACTTAAGTGCATTAAATGATACAATAAAACATACCAGAGAAAAACAACTATTCTCCCTCGCTACTCACAGGTGCATTTTCACCCGCACTAATGTGCACTACTAATCCAATCTTTGTTCCTCTTTAAGGCAATTTCCTCTGGGTGCTCTCTAGCAAACACTCTTAATTTACCCTATTGAGACATGATTTCTATCTCTTTATGTCAAGAATTAAATGCATATCCCTTGATATGTATATCTTCCAGAGCATTTTTCTCCCATTTGATGAGAATTTCTTGGAAGCCATGGCCTCCTGGAGTTCATGATAAAGTTCCCAGAGCAGAGTTCTTTTTCTTGTGTCAAGCTCATTAAAAAAATGAAACAAGGTCTCAGAGGAGAGTTCATTTTCTTGTGTCAAGCTCCTCAAAAAATGAAACAAGGTCTTAGAGCATAGTTCATTTTCTTCTTTAAATATCATTAAAAAATGAAACAAGGTCTCGGAGCAGACTTCCTTGTCTTATGTCAAGCTCATTAAAAAATGAAATAACTCCCCTTCCAATTCGAGTCTTTCATTAGATCTCGTAAATTCCCAGTCGATTCTTTCACTTGATCTTGTAAATGAACCTTCAATCCATCTGCATATTAGTAACCAGTAGTATACCTAGGTGCATGAAATGAAGCTTGGGGGGCATGTACCTTGAATTTAGTCATTATGTTGAGGGCATGAAAACTTATTTCAAGCATAGTTTGTCTCCATTTCAAGCTTGTGTAAAATGAAACCAATCTCAAGCATAGTTTCCCATGTTTCAAGCTTGTGTAAATATGAAACCATTCTCATCCTATTCTCGTGAATGCCACTTTTATCATTCTCATTCCACCATATAAGCATTGCTTTTCTCATTCCATGTCACCATCTACTTGGTCAATCATATGCTTTCACTTGGTTGTTTTACCCTTTCCTGAGGAACAGTTGCGATGAGTGGTCTTGTTAGCCAACCTATTTACCTTTGCGTGTTTTAAATAGTTCCATCATGACTTAAACTAGTTTCTACCCTTTACACCACTCATTACCCCAAGAAGAGTCCTCTTTCAACTCTTTTTCGACTCCCTAAACATGAAAATATTTTCGAGCACTTGTATTTTCGAACTTTTTAAATTAAATGAAAAGATGTCTACTCAGTATAAGTTTAACCCCTTTTCAAACTGAGATAGACTATTTACGAAAAAGGAATACCTTAGTTGAACATGGCTAAGAGGTTATCCATAGTATTTTTTTCTACCTTTTAGGATGCAAGAGATTATTTACGAAAAGGAAAATTTGGAGTTTTCTTTTCTGCCTCTTTCTCAAACTCTCTAAACATGAAAAAGGAGTCGAGTTTCAACTTCGATGGACTCGTAAAAGCATCAAACATGATGAAACCGAACCACTCATTCTAAGGGTTCATTAAAAATACTCAGAGGGATTCATCTAAAGGATGAACTTACAAATCAATCATATGTTATCCTCCTCAAGCTTGTTTAAAAAAAATAGGTATTGACCAGAGATGGTTGGGAAAATTGTAAAAACATGGTACTCCACCTATTAATGGAAGTGAGTCGCTCTTGAACATGACACTCTTCCACTTCATCTCCATGGTTGTTGGGTTGGGAAATCTGCATATCATTTTCAATCATCACGCCATACCAAAGCCTCCACATTTGGTTTTAGGTCAAAGTGCTACCAACTCCATTCAATGTCATTGATATCTTTAAGAGAATTCATTCAATTGATATCTTCTACGATACTCTTGAGCCTTCATTCCATATATTTCATTCTTGAACTAGTTCCATATCAACATCATTCTGTCTCAAATCATGATACCCATTTCATGTCATTGACGTGGATACATCAAGGCCCTCCTGCGACATGTCGCTTCCTGTCAACATCATCTCATTATCCGGGAAGTTGACTTAGAAACTCTCCCTTTGGTACCATGGAGCTTATATACATCAATGGCAGGATTCCTCACACTCGACGATAAGCTTTCATCATTGGCATTTGACAGAAAGATTATCTGTGCTGTTCTACTTCAACTCCTTCATTCACACCATACAGATTGTATTATTGTACCTTAAGAGCCATTAACATCATCGATGGTTTCTCTCACGTCTGTTAACGACTTAAATCATTGGTCAGTAATCAGATGGTATATGTCATGTTTGACTCTAGCTCCTTTATTCACATGGTTAGACTCGTACCTTGGATGATCGAGTGAACGTGTTAGAAGACGCTAGATCTAGTTCCATCCATCTAGGTTGTCACTTTAGGATTAATGCAAGATTTCCAAGCATGATGGCTATGATAATATAGATCGTCATCTAATCATGGAACCAGATCTAGGTGGATATTAGTGGACATTCGCCTATTCCACTTGGACCCCCACCATTGTTTCTTTCAGTTTTTCAGTTTCCTTATTTGTAGCACATTTTATTATTTTTGGCAGTTTTTCGGGTCGTGAACTTCCGGAGTCGTTTTGAGGCCCTAAACGACTTTTTTTGGGAAAACGGGGGATAACATGGGACATAGACTGATGTTAGCCACTCGAAAGTTGTATTCCTTAGAAAGATATTTCTAATGAGATATTATGCGCGTCAAACGAAGATCATATGCCAAAGTTACAACCCTGGGAACTTGATGTACCAATTTACCCAAATGGAGCCAATAGTTTGGTGCTTCATCTCCTAGGGTTAGGTTTTTGGATGTTTAGCATTTTCCATTGTTTCTCAATAATAAATAGGCCTTTGAGCCTCATTGCAACATAGTTCAAAGTCATGTAGCCACCACATATGTTCTTAGAGATAAGTTACCATCACGCGAACTAGTGTTATTCCCATTATGTTTGTAAGCATATTTCAGTATTTGATATTAATGAAATGAAGTGTTATTTCAGTTGCATCTCTGTATTTATGATTATATCTGTAATTTGTGGCATTTCTATTTAAATTTGGATCAATGGTATCAGAGAATTCTTCCCTTTCTTTGTTTTTCTTTGCATGTCCCCAACGAGGTCGAGATATAAGGAGTTAGGGCTTGAACTGGTCGAACCTTTTCAAGACCAGCCTCGCAAATCCCAGTGACCTCGCATGGGGGAAGAAAATAAAGACGAAGGAGTAGGATATCCTATCAAAATATTGCTCAAGGAGGCCCTCAGGAAACAAACTAACAAAATGATGGATAACTTTTCCAAAATCCTTCAACGATTTCCCACCAGTGGCGCATCCACATCCAACAGCCACTCTGGAGGCACCACTCCTTTTAAGGTAAAAGTAAACTTTGACATTCTCATATTTGAGGGCCAAATAAATGCAGACGTCGTAGATAAATGGTTAAACCTTCTAGAAGGATATTTTCTATTCGTGATTTTTCCAGTTAGGAAAATATTACTTTTTCTCTTCTCAAAGCCGCCCCCCATGTCAAGGACTAGTGGGAAACCTACTGTGAGCATAAGGATGAAAGTAAGCCCTCACTATTTTTAGTCGCACCCACTTGGAATTCATTCTAGGACACCATCAAGGAGCATTACTACCCTATCAGGAGATATGAGGATAAATAAATAAAATAGACCACTTATAGGAAATCCTGGACCTACTTAGGCCCATTTTTCAAAGCTAGAGTGAGTGACTTTCGCATACTACTAATTTTGAGCTTCTACCCTTTGTTGGAGGTTGCAATTTTCTTCATAAAGACTTTTGTTGTTCTAAAACTAGATCCTGTAGGATTTTTGCAAGTTGTTACAGGACTATGTAGTCTCTTGTTGCAGTTATAAAGGTCCCTCGTGCTCACAAAAATACCCTTTTGAAGTAGCCAGGAGACTTGATAATTCATGGAGGAACAAATGATGCTAATGGAGGGGGCTTTGGTTGTGTTTGTGGTGGAAAAAATCAAGAAGATGAGTTGTTGCAGGGTTAAAAATAGTGAGAAGTAAAGGAGGAACAAAGGTATGATGTATGGTGATGAAATAGCTAGGTGTTAATATGATTTTGGTTACTTTCTCTAGATTAGATGCCAAAACTTTCCTCGACCTTTATATTTTTCTCAAAACTAGGTCTTCATGTAGCATTACAAGACTTTCCTATAGTAGTTCACGAAAGTAAGAAAATTTTTATGGGAAGGAGAGGGTGACAGAGGTATGATATGGTGAATAATGAAAGAAGGTGGAAAATCATGTAGGGGTACCATCTGGGCCTTTTGGGAATTATTTATTCGATCTCTTGGGTCAATGGTGCAAGCTTAATTGGTCAACCTATTTCATTGTTTTTTCTTCTATGTTACTTGCACATAAGTCAAGGTGAGACAAAAATATATTTTCTTGTTTTTCTTTTTTTCAATTCTCTCTCTCTCTTTGAGGCCTATTGGTTGCCTTATGGAGGTTTTCATCCAATGGGTCTACCCTAGGTGCCTTGGAGGTTTTTCTTTTTTCTCAGACTTACAGGTTGCGCAAGTGAGTCTGCCTCAAGTTCCTCAACGTATGTTTTCACTTCAAGTTCTTTTTTTGGTTGGGGACTGAATGGATTGGAAGCTTTAATGCTCTCAATTAGATTCAATTCCTTACTTCTTGAACTAGTAAATTCATCCCTGGAGATAAGGTCCCAGCCATCTGGTCATGAGCTTACCTTTGAAATCCTTAAGCCCATAGTCATACAAGAGGGTCTAATCACCCTCTTGGAAGACTCTGGATTTCGTGTGCTTGTCATGCCATAGTTTTCTTTGAAATTGGACTAATTCAATGTGAAATAAGGCTAGCATTCTATATTCTTCTAGTGCATATAATTGCTACAACCGATCAACTTGTTCTTTAGTTAAATCAATATCAAGCTAGGATGACATCCTTAATGTGTTATACTCAAGTTCAATTGATAGAAAATCCTTCTTTCCATATACTAACTCATAGGGGGTAAATCTAGTGGTGGTATTGTAGGCCCAAGCAGCCTCAACAAGTATTTTTCCTAGTCCTTTTTGTTATTGTTGATCACTTTGGTCAAAGTGCTCTCTAATTATGTGTTGGGGACTTCTACTTGTCCATTCACTTGAGGGTAATATGGAGTTGACTTCGAGTCGTTTCTTCATTATCCCTTTGATCATATTGGAGGTGATCTAGGAGCCTTTTTCTATCACCAATTGTCTTGGAAAATTGAAATTATATAAGATATTTTCTCTTAAAATCTCAACCATTTTTTATTATGTTGTTGTTTTCACTTCCTTCACTTCAGCCCACTTGGTTAGGTAGTTAATGCATACAATAATGTTCTTATTTTGTCTGAATGGGGGGTTAATGGGACCAATGAATTCCATGCCCCAATTCTCAAACGGCTTGAAATACATTTGAGCTTAGAGGGGAATATCATCCTTTTGAGTAGGATTTCCCATCCTTTGGCACCCATCATATTGTGAAGTATATCTCTAGGCATCCTTGTGAAGGGTTAGAAAAATTATCATTCTGGCAAGATTTTGTAAGTTTTCCTCTTTGTATAAAAATGGTCCCCATATGGTCCATCATGGAAAGCTGAGTGGATGTCATAAACTTCATCTTCCCTCACACATCTTCTCAAAATCTAATCAAGACCCGAGTTGAAGATATTTCCCCCATCCAAGTGTAGGAGGCACTCTTTCTGACAATATTATTTTTCTCCTTTGAAGATAGACAAGGGGGGAATTAGATAATTCTAGCAAATTAGAAAGGTCAGCAAACCATGGAGACAAGAATGATATGGAAAAGAGATGTGTTCCTTAGGGAGCTAGTCATCCACCACTTTTTCATATACAAACAACGTTAGCCTTGATAGTAGATCTGCAAAAAAATTCTCCTTTCCAAGTTTGTCAAAAATAGTAAAGTCAAATTATTTCCATAGTAATAACCACCTAATTACACAAGATTTCTCATTGGGTTTATTCATTAAATACTTGATTGTTGCATGGTAAGTGTCCATGAAGACTTGATAACTAGTGATATAAAGTATGAATTTGTTTAAGGAATGTACAATGGCAAGGAACTCTTTCTCAGTTATTGTATAGTTTAATTTAGCCTTGGAGATATTTTTGCTAATGAAATAAATTACATCCAGATTTTATCTTCGAATTGTCCTAGAGCTGCCCCAATCGCCCTATTAGATGCATTTGTATGAATATTAAAGGGAAGAGTCCAATTTGGACCCTTGAGGACAGGTGATGTCAATAGCTTTTCTTTTATTCCATCAAATTATTCTTGACATAAATATGTACAACAAAACTTGGCATCTTTTGTCAGTAATGAAAAAAGAGGAGAAATAAGTTTACTAAAACATCTTCGATAATATCTAACAAGGCCTAAAAAATTCTAAAAAAAAATTGTTTTTGACGAATAAAAACATTTTATATGATGCCTATTTTGTTAGGGTCCACTTTCTATCCTTTAGAAGAGAGGAAATGCCCTAAGATAATTCCATCATTCATCATAAATAGGCATTTTTCATGGCTCAAAAGAGAGGTTCATTTGCTCACGCCTTTGCAAGACCTTGCTTAGGTTTGAGAGAGCCTCTTAGAAATAATCCCCATAGGGTGTAAATTCATCCATGTATATTTCCACTGAATCATACACAAGATCAGAGAAGATACCTAGTACAACCCTTTGTAAGGTGGCAGGAGCGTTACATGGGCCAAATAAGAGAAATTTATACGAAAAATTCCCCCAAGTGCATGTAAAGGTAGCCTTATTTAGATCATCGATATTAATCTAGATTCAGTTGTACCCACTGAATCCATCCAAAAAGGAGAAATTTTTTCTTCTCCATAAGAGCATCAAGAACATGGTAAATAAAAGGCAAGGGAAAATGATATTTCCTAGTGGTTGTGTTGAGTTCTTTGTAGTCAACACAAATCCTCCATTTGCCATTTTTCCTAGGGATACTAAATAGGGGAGACACCCATTCACTATCCATGATCGAATAGATGAATCCCGCATCCAATTTTTTTTGCAATTCATAGTTCACAATATATTTTAATGCAGGTTTCATTCATACTCTTGTAGTCCCATGTGAATGCATCAATATGATTTTTTAAGACTGTGAGCAGTTGGTTTTCTTGATCAACTAAGAGAAAGGGGTTGATTTTCAAGGTTTTAGAGGGGTTGATTTCTACTATTTTTACATTGTTTATCTCAAAATCAATAATTAATAAATCTTTCCATGAGTTGTCAAGAGAACAACTCTGTTGCCCTATAGTTGATTCTTCTTTTAATCCATCAATATTCATGGCAACAGGATATTGGTTTTGCAGAAATTTACAAATCAGAATATCTCCATCAATTTGGATGTTGGTAATGGTGGTTTCTAATGTACATATAAGGTAGGATGATGAGAGCCAAGAGTCCTCTTTAGTAATAGGTCCATGCGTTGGCCCGATCTATGATCCCAGGATTCTTCCTTCTTGGGTATTTGCAGATTCTTGGGTCTAAATATGCCCAAAAATACCTAATGTTAATATTTGTTCTAGGCCCTTCTCATATCCACGCTTCTTTACCTTAAAACAACAATTCATTTTTTTTATTAAAATATCCCTTATCGTTGCCACAAGTCCCTATTAACTCAGGCCTCACTACCCTACTTATCATAATTCTCTTCTTGCACGTGTACTCGTCCTCTTATCATTTCGGTTCCTCATATGATGGTAAGGATTTCTTATTCCATAAGTTAAGCGAGAACCTCTTTTTACCTCACTCCTTTCAATAATGTAAACCACAAAAATAGGTCCCACCAACCAGGTAAAGGTCTCTTTTTTTAGGTCGAGATCAAGCATCTGACTTGGGATCGTAGGTCAAATTTCTTATACCATTTACAAACAGTCACATCGACTACCATACCAATTCAATTAAGGCCTGACTATGTTATCAGACTCCCATAGGTCAAGGACTGACCTCTGGCCAATAGTCCATTGAGTTTCTGTTGTGGTGCATTCATTGAGTTTTATTTCTCCACAAAAACCTTACCATTGTAATCATGATTCGACACCCTTATGTCAATTCGATTCACTTTTTTTATTCGTTCAATTTACTACATTGGTCACCTTTCCAGTAATCATATATGTATGCAACCATATCCAACATCAAGTGTTTTATCAGTTGCTCCCATCGATACCTAGTCAGATCGAACCTCTTCACAGACTCTTTAAGCTTCCTTTCTCGTTGCAATGATGTATCGTAACAAATTGATATTTTTTCGTTATAGTGGAAATCACTCTAGTAGACGAAGTGTTGTCTAGAATTTCCCACCTCTAGATCACCTGATAATGCAATAGACTAAAGCAAAATACTTGATCTACTTCGACAACCAATTTAGCAGAAGATTAATCGAACATGAGAAAAATCAATAAGAACACATATAACTGATAAGAAGGAATCAATCACACATAACACATAACACAGAAGAAATATCCAGGGGAAAGCACCAGCCTAAAACCCCATCTCTGTATTATCATACAAGTGGAAATATAACTAGTATTACAAAAAGAATCAGCTCAAAAGCTATCCTACTCTCTTTGCAATACCTCTGTTGCTCATAGACAATCAAAGGCCTCTATCTAACCTTTGGGCTACCCTCCAATCCTCCTATTTATTTGCATAATTCTGGCTGGGGTCCAGTGCAGCCACTTGTGTGAATTGGCCTCTTCGCACACTCACTAACCTCATATCCAACTACGCAATCCTAAAGGAGATAAATCCTTCTGATGGATGAGCTTCCTTTATAGGAAAAACATTCATCCAACTGATAGTACATTGTCCCTTCTTTGATATCAACTAGGTCTCTGTCTGAACTGACATGCTTGATTTATTCATGAGAGAATCTTCAGTTATGTGAAGTGCAGCAGTTATATGCAAGCATGCATTAAGTAAATGAAATTACTTAATTTAAACAAACTGTTTAAATCAATTATAACTGGACTTGACTCAATTAACTGAGCCAACTAATTACATCTCAAATTAGAACTCATCCTTATCTCTTTAACTGATGGATAAATTCCTCAATTAATAGAGAAACTATCGCATGTCCTCACATATACTCCATGTTTGATTTTTCACAACAAATTAACTCATGGAGAATTAATTTATTTATTTTAAAACAACTGTTAAGTTCAAATTCGAAGGTTACTTCCTATTTTTAGTCCAGGGACTGACTAAAATAGGAATCCATCCTCAGTTGCTAAAAATAGAATTCTATTTTTAGCACTTCCATTTTTCATTCCCTGTTGCCCAATCTAGCATTGGTACTCAAACTACTATTTATAGCAGTGTTATTTTTAGCACTTCTATTTTTAGCATTTCTTGTTGCTAGTTTCAACACTCCCTCTCAACAAGAAAGGCATTCAACACGAACACGATCATGTACCTTTGGAATGTTCTACATGCAACACTTCTCCCAAGTGTGGTTGCTCTCACAACTCTCAGAACAAAAAAACTCCCAACTGACCTCTTTGTTGGGCTAGAAGCTTACTCTGATTCTGAATCTCTACCTGTTGCTAACAAGTGCTCCCTCTCTGACCTCTGAGCTACTACAACACTCCATGCATCTCCAACCGTTTCACACCTCTTTGTGCCATCTTGCACTGGTGCAACACTCTTGTGCCTCTCGCATTGTTGTAACCTGCTAGCTCTACACAGTCCTGGGACTCCTGCACTATAACTCTCTCTGCCACTCCATCCGCATCTATCTCTACCCAATCAGCCAGTCCTGCTACTCTTTGTCAGGGCTCCTATAGCAAAGTCGAATCAAAGAGGTTGGGTACCTCAAGGATCCTACCCCTCCTCCTTGGTACGATCACTCTAATCCTCCCACCTCCTACCTAGAGGTATGGCTGCATGTGATCCCTCTGCCCACCTGGCTCAATGTTTCCCCCATGCTAGAGGTCTTTGATTGAGTAGATGTCTCTACTCAATCTCCTCTCAGCTTCTCTAGTTGTGGCTGCTCGACAACCTCCTGAAACTGCTTCACCACTCGTGGCTCCTCCACAATTGTCTGAGACTTCTTCTGGCGGTGCATGTTGAGAGGTAATTTACTCTCCCTCTCAACCACCAAGTATCTAAATTTTTCCTCGCTCCTCAAGGCTTTGCATGCATCTTGTACCTCAAGTGCATACAGGTTCTCGGCTAGCACACCAATCTGTTTCATATTTCCCATTGTCACAAAATTTTCTGGAAAAAGCGCTGATTTTAAATCAGCGATATCTCCCTCCTCTGAACTCCAATTCAACCATTTTTTTTTTGGTATTTTTCTGCAAGGAATCAAAATTTGTTATTTGTTTCTGAAAATTTAATACAAAAATTTTCGTATCTACTCTGCAAACTCTTGGCCCAAAACTCAAAACTTTGAAATCTCCTCTCAGTATATTGTTCTCTCCTTTGATCACCTTTGCTTCAATACCATGTAGAAATTCCCACATGTAGATCACCTGTTAATGCAATAGACTAAAGCTAAATACTTGATCTACGTCTACAATCAATTTAGCGGAAGCTGAATCAAACATGAACAACATCAATAAGAACACATATAACTAAGAAGAAAGAATCAATCACACATAACACAGAATAAATATCCAAGGGAAAGCACCAACCTAAAACCCCATCTCTGTATTATCATACAAGTGGAAATATAACGAGTATTACAAAAAGAATCAACTCAAAAGCTATCTTTCACTCTCTACAATACCTCTGCTTCTCATAGACAGTCAAAGGCCTCTATCCAACCTCTAGTCTGCCCTCCAAGCCTTCTATTTCTTTTTGCAATTCTGATTGGGGTCCAGTGTAGCCACTTGTGTGAATTTGCCTCTTCACACACTCACTAACCTCTGATCCAAATACACAGTCCTGAACGAGATAAATCCTTCTCATGGATGAGATTCCTTTATAGAAAAAACATTCATCCACGTACACTGTCCCTTCTTTGATCTCAACTGGGTCTCTATCTAAACTGACATGCATGAGTTATTCATGAGAGAATCTTCAGTTATCTGAAGTGCAACAGTTATATGCAAGCATGCATTAACTAACTGAACTTACTTAATTTAAACAAACTATTTAAATCAATTATAACTAGAATCGACTCAATTAGTTGAGCCAAATAATTACATCTCAAATTAGAACTCATCCTTATCTCTTTAACTGATGGATAAATTCCTCAATTAATAGAAAAAATTTTGCATGTCCTCACATAGACTTCATGTTTGATTTTTCACAACTAATTAACTCATGGAGAATTAATTTATTTATTTTCAAACAGTTGTTAAGTTCAAATTCGAATTTTACTTCCTATTTTTATTCCAAGGACTGACTAAAGTAGGAATCCATCCTGAACTGCTAAAAATAACAATTCTATTTTTAGCACTTCCATTTTTCATTCCATGTTACCCAATCCAGCACTAGTACTCAAACTACTATTTATAGCAGTGCTATTTTTAGCATTTCTTGTTGCTATTTTCAACACGTTGCACTTCCAAAAATGAGACTTAAGTGCATTAAATGATACAATAAAACATACCAGAGAAAAACAACTATTCTCCATCACTACTCACAGGTGCATTTTCACCCACACTAATGTGCAATACTAATCCAATCTTCGTTCCTCTTAAGGCAATTCCCTCTGGGTGCTCTCTAGCAAACACTCTTAATTTACCCTATTGAGACATGATTTCTATCTCTTTCTGTCAAGAATTAAACACATATCCCTTGATATGTATATCTTCTAGAGCATTTTTCTCCCATCTGATGAGAATTTCTTAGAAGCCATGGCCTCCTGGAGTTCATGATAAAGTTCCCAGAGCAGAGTTCTTTTTTTCGTGTCAAGCTCGTTAAAAAATGAAACAAGATCTGGGAGCAAAGTTTATTTTCTTGCGTCAAGGTTCTTAAAAAATGAAACAAGGTCTCAGAGCATAGATACTTTTCTTCTTTAAATATCATTAAAAAATTAAACAAGGTCTCGGAGCAGACTTCCTTGTCTTGTGTCAAGATTATTAAAAAATGAAATAGCTCCCCTTCCAGTTCGAGTCTTTCATTAGATCTCGTAAATTCCCAGTCGAGTCTTTCACTTGATCTCGTAAATGAACCTTCAATCCATCTGCATATTAGTAACCAGTAGTATACCTAGGTGCATGAAATGAAGCTTGGGGGGCATGTACCTTGAATTTAGTCATTATGTTGGGGGCATGCAAACTTATTTCAAGCATAGTTTGTCTCCATTTCAAGCCTGTGTAAAATGAAACCAATCTCAAGCATAGTTTCCCATGTTTCAAGCTTGTGTAAATATGAAACCATTCTCATCCTATTCTCGTGAATGCCACTTTTATCATCCTCATTCCACCAGATAAGCCTTGATTTTCTCATTCCATGTCACCACCTGCTTGGTCAATCATATGCTTTCACTTGGTTGTTTTACCCTTTCCTGAGGAACAGTTGCAATGAGTGGTCTTGTTAGCCAACCTATTTACCTTTGTGTGTTTTAAATAGTTCCATCATGACCGAAACTATTTTCTACCCTTTATACCACCCGTTACCCCAAGAAGAGTCCTCTTTCAACTCTTTTTTGACTCCCTAAACATGAAAATATTTTCGAGCATTTGTCTTTTCGAACTTGTTAAATTAAATGAAAAGATGTCTACTCAGTATAAGTTTAACCCTTTTTCAAACTGAGATAGACTATTTACGAAAAAGGAATACCTTAGTTGAACATGGCTAAGAGGTTATCCATAGTATTTTTTTCTACCTTTTAGGATGCAAGAGATTATTTACGAAAAGGAAAATTTGGAGTTTTCTTTTCTGCCTCTTTTTCAAACTCTCTAAACATGAAAAAGGAGTCAAGTTTCAACTTCGATGGACTCGTAAAAGCATCAAACATGATGAAACCGAACCACTCGTTCTAAGGGTTCATTAAAAATACTCAAAGGGGTTCATCTAAAGGATGAACTTACAAACCAATCATATGTTATCCTCCTCAAGTTTTTTGAAAAAAAAGAGGTACTGACCAAGGATGGTTGGGGAAATTGTGAAAACACAGTACTCCACCTATTAATGGAAGTGAGTCGCTCTTGAACATGACACTCTTCCACTTCATCTCCATGGTTGTTGGGTTGGGAAATCTTCTTATCATTTTCATTCATCATGCCATATCAAAGCCTCCACATTCGGTTTTAGGTCAAAGTGCTACCAACTCCATTTAGTGTCGTTGATATGTTCAAGAGAATTCATTCAATTGATATCTTCTACGATACTCTTGAGCCATCATTCCATATATTTCATTCTTGAACTAGTTCCACATCAACATCATTCTATCTCAAATCATGATACCCATTTCATGTCATTGATTGGGATATATCAAGGCCCTCCTGCAACATGTCACTTCCTGTCGACATCATCTCATTATCCAAGAAGTTGACTTAGAAACTCTCCCTCTGGTACCTTGGAGCTTATATACATCAATGGCAGGTTTCCTCACTCTTGAAGACAAGCCTTCATCATTGGTCTTTGACTGAAAGGTTATGTGTGGTGTTTAACTTCAACTCATTCATTCACACCATACAGATTGTATTATTGTACCTTAAGAGCCATTAACATCATCGATGGTTTCTCTTGTGTCTGTTGACGACTTACATCATTGGTCGGTAATCAGATTGTGTATGTCATGTTTGACTCTAGCTCCTTTATTCACATGGTTAGACTCGTACCTTGGATGATCGAGTGAACGTGTTAGAAGACCCTAGATCTAGTTCCATCCATCTATGTTGTCACTTTAGGATTAATGCAAGATTTCCAAGCATGATGGCTATGATAATATAGATCGTCATCCAATCATGGAACCATATCCAGGTGCATATTGGTGGCCACTCACCTATTCCACTTGGACCCCCACCATTGTTTCTTTCAGTTTTTCAGATGCCTTATTTGTAGCACATTTTATTATTTTTGGCAGTTTTTCGTGTCTTGAACTTCCGGAGTCCTTTTGAGGCCCTAAACGACTTTTTTTGGGAAAACGGGGGACAACATGGGACATAGACTGATGTTGGCCACTCGAAAGTTGTATTCCTCATATATATATTTCTAACGAGATATTATGCATGTCAAACGAAGATCATATGCCAAAGTTACAACCCTGGGAAGTTGATGTACCAATTTACGAAAATGGAGCCCATAGTTTGGCGCTTCATCTCCAAGGGTTAGGTTTTTGGATGTTTAGCATTTTCCATTGTTTCTCAATAATAAATAGGCCTTTGAGCCTCATTGCAACATAGTTCAGAGGCATGTAGCCACCACATATGTTCTCAGAGATACATTACCATCACCCGAGCTAGTATTATTCCCATTATGTTTGTAAGCATACTTCAGTATTTGATATTAATGAAATGAAGTGTTATTTCAGTTGCATCTTTGTATTTATGATTATATCTATAATTTGTGGCATTTATATTTAAATTTGGATCAATGGTATCAGAGAATTCTTCTCTTTATTTGTTTTTCTTTGCATGTCCCCAATGAGGTCAGGATATAAGGAGTTAGAGCTTGAACTGGTCGAACCTTTTCAAGACCAGCCTCGCAAATCCTGGTGGCCTCCCATGGGGGAAGAAAAGAAAGATGAAGGAGTAGGATATCCTATCAAAATATTACTCAAGGAGGCCCTCAAGAAACAAAGTAACACAATGATGGATAACTTTTCCCAAATCCTTCAACGATTTCCCACCGGCGGTGCATCCACATCCAACAGCCACTCTAGAGGCACCACTCCTTTTAAGGTACAAGTAAACTTTGACATTCCCATATTTGAGGGCCAAATAAATGCAGACGTTGTAGATAAATGGTTAAATCTTCTAGAATGATATTTTCTATTCGTGTTTTTTCCAGCTGGGAAAGTATTACTTTTGCTCTTCTCAAAGTCGCTCCCCTTGTCAAGGACTGGTGGGAAACCTACTGTGAGCAGAAGGATGAAAGTACGCCCTCACTGTTTTCATTCGCACCCACTTGGAATTCATTCTAGGACACCATCAAGGAGCATTACTACCCTGTCGGAAGATATGAGGATAAATACATAAAGTGGACCACTTACAGGAAATCCTGGAGCTACTTAGGCCCATTTTTCAAAGCTAGAGTGAGTGGCTTTTATCATACTGCTAATTTTGAGCTGCTACCCTTTGCTGGAGGTTGCAATTTTCTTCAGAACCACTTTTGTTGTTCTAAAACTAGATCCTGTAGGATTTTTGCAAGTTGTTACAAGACTATGTGGTCCCTTGTTGTAGTTATAAAGGTCCCTTGTGCTCACTAAAATACCCTTCTGAAGTAGTCAAGAGACTTGATAATTCATGGAGGAACAAATGATGCTAATGGAGGGGGCTTTGGTTGTGTTTTTGGTGGAAAAAAATCAAGAAGATGAGTAGTTGCAGGGTTAACAATAGTGAGCAGTAAAGGAGGAACTAAGGTATGATGTATGGTGATGAAATAGCTAGGTGTTAATATGATTTTGGATACTTTTTCTAGATTAGATGCCAAAAATTTCCTCGACCTTTATATTTTTCTCAAAATTAGGTCTTCATGTAGCATTACAAGACTTTCCTATAGTAGTTCACGAAAGTAAGAAAATTTTTATGGGAAGGAGAGGGTGACGGAGGTATGATGTGGTCAATACTGAAAGAAGGAGGAAAATCGTGTAGGGGTACCATCTGGGAATTTTGGGAATTATTTATTCAATCTCTTGGGTTAATGGTGCAAGCTTAATTGGTCAACCTATTTCGTTGTTTTTTCTTCTGTGTTACTTTCACATAAGTCAAGGTTAGACAAAAATATGTTTTCTTCTTTTTCTTTTTTTCAATTCTTTCTCTCTCTTTGAGACCTATTGGTTGCCTTATGGAGGTTTTCATCCAATGGGTCTGCCCTAGGTGCCTTGGAGGGTTTTTTTTTTTTTTTTCCAAACTTACAGGTTGCGCTAGTGAGTTTGCCTCAAGTTCTTCAAAGTATGTTTTCACTTCAGGTTCTTTTTTTTGGTTAGGGACTAAATGGATTGGAAGCTTTAATGTTGTCAATTAGATTCAATTCCTTACTTCTTGAACTGGTAAATTCATCCCTGGAGATGAGGTCCCAACCATTTGGTCATGAGCTTACCTTTGAAATCCCTAAGCCCATAGTCATACAAGAGGGTCCAATCACCCTCTTGGAAGACTCTAGATTTGGTGTGCTTGTCATGCCATAATTTTCTTTGAAGTTGGACTAATTCAGTGTGAAATAAGTCTAGCATTCTATATTCTTCTATTGCATATAATTGCTACAACCGATCAACTTGTTCTTTAGTTAAATCAATATCAAGCTAGGATGACATCCTTAAGGTGTTATACTCAAATTCAATTGATAGAAAATCCTTCTTACAGTATACTAACTCATAGGGGGTAAATCTAGTGGTGGTATTCTAGGTGGTATTGTAGGCCCAAGCAGCCTCAACAAGTATTTTTCCTAGTCCTTTTTGTTATTGTTGATCACTTTGGTCAAAGTGCTCTCTAATTATGTGTTGGGGACTTCTACTTGTCCATTCACTTGAGGGTAATATGGAGTTGACTTCCAGGCGTTTCTTCATTATCCCTTTGATCATATTGGAGGTGATCTACGAGCCTTTTTCTATCACCAATTGTCTTGGAAAATTGAAATTATATAAGATATTTTCTCTTAAAATCTCAACCATTTTTAATTATGTTGTTGCTTTCACTTCCTTCACTTCAGCCCACTTGGTTAGGTAGTCAATGCATACAATAATGTTCTTATTTTTTCTGAATGGGGGGTTAATGGGACCAATGAATTCCATGCCCCACTTCTCAAACGGCTCAAAAGACATTTGAGCTTAGAGGGGCATATCATCCTTTTGAGTAGGTTTTCCCATCCTTTGGCACCCATCATATTGTGAAGTATATCTCAGGGCATCCTTGTGAAGGGTTGGAAAAATTATCATTCTTGCAAGATTTTGTAAGTTTTCCTCTTTATAGAAAAATGGTCCCCATATGGTCCATCATGGCAAGCTAAGTGGATGTCATAAACTTCATCTTCTCTCACACATCTTCTCAGAATCTAATCAATATCTTCTTGAAGATGTTCCCCCAATCCAAGTGTAGGAGGCACTCTTTCTGACAATATTATTTTTCTCCTTTTAAGATAGACAAGGGGGGAATTGGATAATATCTAGAAAATTAGAAATGTCGGCAAACCATGGAGACAAGAATGATATGGAAAAGAGATGTGTTCGTTAGGGAGCTGGTCATCGAAAACTTTTTCATATACAAACAACGTTAGCCTTGATAGTAAATTTGCAAAAAAATTCTCCTTTCCAAGTTTATCAAAAATAGTAAAGTCAAATTGTTGCCATAGTAATAACCACCTAGTTACGCAAGATTTCACATTTGGTTTATTCATTAAATACTTGATTGTTGCACGGTAAATGTCCATGAAAGCTTGATAACTAGTGATATAAAGTATGAATTTGTTCAAGGAATGTACAATGGCAAGGAACTCTTTTTCAGTATTATATAGTTTAATTTAGCCTTGGACATATTTTTGCTAATGAAATAAGTTACATCCAAATTTTATCTTCGAATTGTCCTAGAGCTGCCCCAATCGCCCTATCAGATGCATTTGTATGAATATTAAAGGGAAGAGTTCAATTTGGACCCTTGAGGACAGGTGATGTCAATAGCTTTTATTTTATTCCATCAAATTATTCTTGACATAAATATGTACAACAAAACCTGGCATCTTTTGTCAATAATGAAAATAGAGGAGAAATAAGTTTACTAAAACATCTTCAATAATATCTAACAAGGCCTAAAAAATTCTGACATTTTTTTGTTTTTGACGAACAAGAACATTTTATATGATGCCTATTTTGTTAGGGTCCACTTTCTATCCTTTCGAAGAGAGGAAATGCCCTAAGATAATTCCATCATTCATTAGAAATAGACATTTTTCATGGCTCAAAGAGAGGTTCATTTGTTCACGCCTTTGCAAGGCCTTGCTTAGTTTTGAGAGAGCCTCTTAGAAATAATCCCCATAGGGTGTAAATTCATCCATGTATATTTCCACTAAATCATACACAAGATCAAAGAATATACTTAGTACAACCTTTTGTAAGGTGGCATGGGCGTTACATGGGCCAAATAAGAGAAATCTATAAGAAAAATTCCCCCAAGTGCATGTGAAGGTAGCCTTATTTAGATCCTTGATATTAATCTAGATTCAGTTGTACCCACTGAATGCATCCAAAAAGGAGAATTTTTTTCTTCTCCATAAGTACATCAAGAACATGGTAAATAAAAGGCAAGGCAAAATGATATTTCCTAGTGGTTGTGTTGAGGTCTTTGTAGTCAACACAAATCCTCCATTTGCCATTTTTCTTAGGGATACTAAATAAGGGAGACACCCATTCACTATCCAAGATCGAATAGATGAATCCCGCTTCCAATTTTTTTTGCAATTCATATTTCACTATATATTTTAATGCAGGTTTCATTCATACTCTTGTAGTCCCATGTGAATGCATCAATATGATGTTTTAAGACTGTGAGCAGTTGGTTTTCTTGATCAACTGAGAGAAAGGGGCTGATTTTCAAGGTTTTAGAGAGGTTGATTTCTACTATTTTTACATTGTTTTTCTCAAAATCAATAATTAATAATTCTTTCCATGAGTTGTCAAGAGAACAACTATGTTGCCCTATAGTTGATTCTTCTTTTAATCCATCAATATTCATGGCAACAGGATATTGGTTTTGCAGAAATTTATAAATCAGAATATCTTCATCAATTTGCATGGTTGTAATGGTGGTTTCTAATGTATATATAAGGTAGGATGATGAGAGGCAAGAGTCCTCTTTGGTAACAAGTCCCTGCGGTGGCTTGATCTATGATCCCAGGATTCTTCCTTCTTGGGTATTTTCAGATTCTTGGGTCTAAATATGCCCAAAAATATCTAATTTTAATATTTGTTCTAGGCCCTTCTCATATCCACGCTTCTTTACCTTAAAACAACAATTCATTTTTTTATTAAAATCTCCCTTATCATTGCCACAACTCCCTATTAACTCAGGCCTCACTGCCCTACTTATCATAATTCTCTCCTTTCACGTGTAGTTGCCATCTCTTTTCAGTTGCTCATATGATGGTAAGGATTTATTATTCCATAAGTTAATCTAGAACCTATTTTTATATCACTCCTTTCAATAGTATAAACCAAAAAAATAGGTCCCACCACCCAGCTAAAGGTTTCTTTTTGTAGGTCAGGATCAGGCATCTGAATTGGGATCGCAAGTCAAAGTTCTTACACCATTTACCAATAGTCGCATCGACTACCATACCAATTCAATTAAGGCCCGACTATGTTATCAGACTCCAATAGGTCAGGGTACTGACCTCTAGCCAATAGTCCATTGAGTTTCTGTTGTGGTGCATTGATTGAGTTTTATTTCTCCACAAAAACCTTGCCACAATCAAGCTTCGACACCCTTATGTCAATTCGATTCACTTTTTTTATTCGTTCAATTTACTACATTGGTCACCTTTCCAGTAATACTATCTGTATGCAACCATATCCAACATCAAGTGTTTTATCAGTTGCTCCCATTGATAACCTCTTCACAGACTCTTTAAGCTTCCTTTCTCATTGCAATGATATGTCATAGAAACTTGATATATTTTCGTTATCGTGGAAATCACTCTAGTAGATGGAGCGTTGCATAGAAATTCCCACCTGTAGATCACCTGATAATGCAATAGACTAAAGCAAAATACTTGATCTACTTCTACAACCAATTTAGCAGAAGATTAATCGAACATGAGCAAAATCAATAAGAACACATATAATTGATAAGGAGGAACCAATCACACATAACACAGAAGAAATATCCAAGGGAAAGCAACAGCCTAAAACCAGATCTTTGTATTATCATACAAGTGGAAAAATAACTAGTATTACAAAAAGAATCAGCTCAAAAGATATCTTGCTCTCTCTGCAATACCTCTGTTGCTCATATATAGTCAAAGGCCTCTATCTAACCTCTAGTCTACCCTCCAAGTCTCCTATTTTTTTGTGCAATTCTAGTTGGGGTCCAATGCAGCCACTTGTGTGAATTGGCCTCTTCACACACTCACTAACCTCGGATCCAACTACGCAGCCCTAAAGGAGATAAATCATTCTCATGGATGAGCTTCCTTTATAGGAAAAACATTCATCCAATTGGTAGTACATTGTCCCTTATTTGATCTCAACTGGATCTATCTGAACTGACATGCTTGAGTTATTGATGAGAGAATCTTCAGTTATCTGAAGTGCAGCAGTGATATGCAAGCATGCATTAACTAACTGAAATTACTTAATTTAAACAAACTGTTTAAATCAATTATAACTGGATTTGACTCAATTAACTGAGCCAACTAATTACATCTCAAATTAGAACGCATCCTTATCTCTTTCACTAATGGATAAATTCCTCAATTAATAGAGAAATTGGCGCATGTCCTCACATATACTTCATGTTTGATTTTTCACAACTAATTAACTCATGGAGAATTAATTTATTTGTTTTCAAACAGCTATTAAGTTCAAATTCTAAGGTTACTTCCTACTTTTAGTCCAAGTACTGACTAAAATAGGAATCTATCTTGAACTGCTAAAATAGAATTCTATTTTTAGCACTTCCATTTTTCATTCCTTGTTGCCCAATCCAGCACTGGTACTCATACTGCTATTTATTTTTAGCACTTCTATTTTTAGCATTTCTTGTTGCTATTGTCAACACTCCCTCTCAACAAGAAATGCATTCAACTCGAACCCGATCCTGTACCTTTGGAATGTTTTGCATGCAACACTTCTCCCAAGTGTAGTTCCTCCAGCAACACTCGGAACAAAAAAACTCCCAACTGACCTCTTTGTTGGGCTAGAAGCATACTCTGATGCTGAAGCTCTACCTGTTGCTGACAAGTGCTCCCTCTCTGACCTCTGAGCTGCTACAACACTCCATGCATCTCGCACCGTTGCACACCTCTCTATGCCATCCGGCACTGGTGCAACACTCCTGTGCCTCTCGCATTGCTTCAACCTGCTAGCTCTACACAGTCATGGGACTCCTGCACTGTAGCTCCCTCTGCCACTCCATCTGCATTTGTCTCTACCCAATCAGCCAGTCTTGCTACTCCTCGTCAAGGCTCCTGTAGCAAAGTTGAATCAAAGAGGTTGGGTACCTCAAGGATCCTACCCCTCCTCCTTGGGACGATCACTCCACATCGCCCCACCTCCTACCTAGAGGTATGGCTGCATGTGATCCCTCTACCCACCTGGCTCAAAGTTTCCCCCTACTAAGGTCTCTGATCAAGTAGTTGTCTCTTCTCGATCTCCTTTCAGCTTCTCTAGTTTTGGCTGCTCCACAACCTCCTGAAGTTGCTTCACTAATCGTGGCTCCTCCATAATTGTCTGAGACTTCTTTTAGCGCTGCATGTCGAGAGGTAATTTACTCTCCCTCTCAACCACCAAGTATCTAACTTTTTCCTTGTTCCTCAAGGCTTTGCATGCATCTTGTACCTCAAGTGCATACAGGTTCTTGGCTAGCACACCAATCTGTTTCATATTTCTCGTTTCATGAAATTTTCTGGAAAAAGCGTTGATTTTAAGTCAGCAATATCTCCCTCCTCTGAACTCCAATTCAGCCAATTTTTATTTTTTTTTTGGGTATTTTTACGCAAGGAATCCAAATTTGTTATTTTTTTTCTGAAATTTTAATACAAAAAATTTCATATCTGCCCTGCAAACTCTCGGCACAAAATTCAAAACTTTGAAATCTCCTCTCAGTATATTGTTCTCTCTTTTGATCACCTTTGCTTCAATACCATGTAGATTTTCCCACCTATAGATCACCTGATAATTTAATAGACTAAAGAAAAATACTTGATTTACTTCTACAATCAATTTAGCGGAACCTTAATCGAACATGAACAACATCAATAAGAACACATATAACTGATAAGAAGGAATCAATCACACATAACATAGAAGAAATATCCAAGGGAAAGCACCAACCTAAAACCCCATCTCTGTATTATCATACAAGTGGAAATATAACCAGTATTACAAAAATAATCAACTCAAAAGCTATCTTGCTCTCTCTGCAATAACTCTGCTGCTCATAGACAGTCAAAGGCCTCTATCTAACCTCTGGTTTTCCCTCCAAGCCTCCTATTTCTTTGCACAATTCTGATTGGGGTCCAGTGTAGCCACTTGTGTGAATTTGCCTCTTCACACACTCACTAACCTCTTATCCAACTACGCAGTCCTGAAGGAGATAAATCCTTCTCATGGATGAGATTCCTTTATAGAAAAAACATTCATCCAACTCATAATACACTATCCCTTCTTTGATCTCAATTGGGTCTCTGTCTGAACTAACATGCATGAGTAATTCATGAGAGAATCTTCAGTTATCTGAAGTGCAACAGTTATATGCAAGCATGCATTAACTAACTGAACTTACTTAATTTAAACAAACTGTTTAAATCAATTATAACTGGACTTGACTCAATTAACTGAGCCAACTAATTACATCTCAAATTAGAACTCGTCCTTATCTCTTTAACTGATGTATAAATACCTCAATTAATAGAGAAATTGTTGCATGTCCTTACATAGACTTCATGTTTGATTTTTCACAACTAGTTAACTCATGGAGAATTAATTTATTTATTTTCAAACAGTTGTTAAGTTCAAATTCGAATTTTACTTCCCATTTTTAGTCCAAGGACTTACTAAAATAGGAATCCATCCTGAACTGCTAAAAATAGTAATTCTATTTTTAGCACTTCCATTTTTCATTCCCTGTTACCCAATCCAACAATGGTACTCAAACTACTATTTATAGCAGTGTTATTTTTAGCATTTCTTGTTACTATTTTCAACACGTTACACTTCCAAAAATGAGACTTAAGTGCATTAAATGATACAGTAAAACATACCAGACAAAAACGACTATTCTCCCTCACTACTCACACGTGCATTTTCACCTGCACTAATGTGCAATACTAATCCAATCTTCGTTACTCTTTAAGGAAATTCCCTCTGGGTGCTCTCTAGCAAACACTCTTAATTTACCCTATTGAGACATGATTTCTATCTCTTTCTGTCAAGAATTAAACACATATCCCTTGATATGTATATCTTCCAGAGCATTTTTCTCCCATCTGATGAGAATCTTGGAAGCCATGGCCTCCTGGAGTTCATGATAAAGTTCCCAGAGCAGAGTTCTTTTTCTTGTGTCAAGCTCGTTAAAAAATGAAACAAGGTCTCGAAGCAGAGTTCATTTTCTTGTGTTAAGCTCCTTAAAAAATGCAACAAGGTCTCAGAATATAGTTCTTTTTCTTCTTTAAAGATCATTAAAAAATGAAACAAGGTCTCGGAGCAGACTTCCTTATCTTGTGTCAAGCTCATTCAAAAATGAAATAGCTCCTCTTTCAATTCGAGTCTTTCATTAGATCTCGTAAATTCCTAGTCGAATCTTTCACTTGATCTCGTAAATGAACCTTCAATCCATCTGCATATTAATAACCAGTAATATACCTAGGTGCATGAAATGAAGCTTGGGTGGCATGTACCTTGAATTTAGTCATTATGTTGGGGGCATGCAAACTTATTTCAAGCATAGTTTGTCTCCATTTCAAGCTTGTGTAAAATGAAACCAATCTCAAGCATAGTTTCCCATGTTTCAAGCTTGTGAAAATATGAAACCATTCTCATCCTATTCTCGTGAATGCCACTTTTACCATCCTCATTCCACTAGATAAGCCTTGGTTTTCTCATTCCATGACCATCTGCTTGGTCAATCATATGCTTTCACTTGGTTGTTTTACCCTTTCCTGAGGAACAATTGCGATGAGTGATCTTGTTAGCCAACCTATTTACCTTTGTGTGTTTTAAATAGTTCCATCATGACTGAAACTAGTTTCTACCCTTTATACCACTCGTTATCCAAAGAAGAGTCCTCTTTCAACTCTTTTTCGACTCCCTAAACATGAAAATATTTTCAAGCACTTGTCTTTTCGAACTTGTTGAATTAAATGAAAAGATGTCTACTCAATATAAGTTTAACCCTTTTTCAAACTAAGATAGACTATTTATGAAAAAGGAATACCTTAGTTGAACATGGCTAAGAGGTTATCCATAGTATTTTTTTTCTACCTTTTAGGATGCAAGAGATTATTTACGAAAAGGAAAATTTGGAGTTTTCTTTTCTACCTCTTTTTCAAACTCTCTAAACATGAAAAAGGAGTCGAGCTTCAACATCGATGGACTCGTAAAAGCATCAAACATGATGAAACTGAACCACTCGTTCTAAGTGTTCGTTAAAAATACTCAGAGGGATTCATATGAAGGATGAACTTACAAATCAATCATATGTTATCCTCCTCAAGCTTGTTTAAAAAAAAGAAGTATTGACCAGAGATGGTTAGGAAAATTGTGAAAACACGGTACTCCACCTATTAATGGAAGTGAGTCACTCTTGAACATGACACTCTTCCACTTCATCTCCATGGTTGTTGGGTTGGGAAATCTGCTTATCATTTTCGTTCATCACACCATATCAAAGCATCCACATTCGGTTTTGGGTCAAAGTGCTACCAACTCCATTCAGTGTCGTTGATATGTTCAAGAGAATTCATTCAATTGATATCTTCTACGATACTCTTAAGCCTTCATTCCATATATTTCATTCTTGAACTAGTTCCACATCAACACCATTTTCTCTCAAATCATGATACCTTTTTCATGTCATTGACATCATCTCATTATCCAGGAAGTTGACTTAGAAACTCTCCCTTTGGTACCTTGGAGCTTATATAAATTAATGGTAGGTTTCCTCACTCTCAATGAAAAGCTTTCATCATTGGCCTTTGACCAAAAGATTATGTGCGGTGTTCGACTTCAACTCGTTCATTCACACCATACAGATTGTATTATTGTACCTTAAGAGCCATTAACATCATCGATGGTTTCTCTCGCGTCCGTTAATGACTTACATCATTGGTCGGTAATCAGATGGTGTATGTCATGTTTGGCTCTAGCTCCTTTATTCACATGGTTAGACTCGTACCTTGGATTATCGAGTGAATGTGTTAGAAGACCCTAGATCTAGTTCCAACCATCTAGGTTGTCAATTTAGAATTAATGCAAGATTTCCAAGCATGATGGCTATGATAATATAGATCATCATCCAATTGTGGAACCAGATCCAGGTGGATATTAGTGGCCACTCACCTATTCCACTTGGACCCCCACCATTGTTTCTTTTAGTTTTTCAGTTTCCTTATTTGTAGCACATTTTATTATTTTTGGCAGTTTTTCAGGTCTTGAACTTCCGAAGTCGTTTTGAGACCCTAAACGAATTTTTTTGGGAAAACGAGGGACAACATGGGGCATAGACTAATGTTGGCCACTCGAAATAATGTATTCCTCAAATAGATATTTCTAGCGAGACATTATGCGCGTCAAACGAAGATCTTATGCCAAAGTTACAACCTTGGGAAGTTGATGTACCAATTTACCCAAATGGAGCCCATAGTTTGGTGCTTCATCTCCTAGGGTTAGGTTTTTGGATGTTTAGCATTTTTTATTGTTTCTAAATAATAAATAGGCCTTTGAGCCTCATTGGAACATAGTTCAGAGGCATGTAGCCACCACATAGTTTCTCAAAGATAAGTTACCATCACCCGAGCTAGTATTATTCCCATTATGTTTGTAAGCATACTTCAGTATTTGGTATTAATGAAATGAAGTGTTATTTCAGTTGCATCTCTGTATTTATGATTATATCTATAATTTGTGGCATTTCTATTTAAATTTGGATTAGTGGTATCAAAGAATTCTTCTCTTTCTTTGTTTTTCTTTGCATGTCCCCAACGAGGTCGAGATAAAAGGAGTTAGGGCTTGAACTGGTTGAACCTTTTCAAGACCAGCCTTGCAAATCTCGGCGGCCTCCCATGGGGGAAGAAAAGAAAGATGAAGGAGTAGGATATCCTATCAAAATGTTGCTCAAGGAGGCCCTCAAGAAACAAATGAACACAATGATGGATAACTTTTCCCAAATCCTTCAACGATTTCCCACCGGCGGCGCATCCGCATCCAACAACCACTCTGGAGGCACCACTCATTTTAAGGTACAAGTAAAATTTGACATTGCCATATTTGAGGGCCAAATAAATGCAGATGTCGTAGATAAATGGTTAAATCTTCTAGAAGGATATTTTCTACTCGTGATTTTTCCAGTTGGGAAAATATTACTTTTGCTCTTCTTAAAGCCGCCCCCCATGTCAGGGACTAGTGGAAAACCTATTGTGAGCAGAAGGATGAAAGTATGCCCTCACTATTTTCAGTCGCACCCACTTGGAATTCATTCTAGGAAACCATCAATGAGCATTACTACCCTGTCGGGAGATATGTGGATAAATACATAAAGTGGACCACACTATGGCAGGAAAGGAACCAATATGTGCCAGAGTTTAGCAATGTTTTTCATACCCTTCGCACAAATTTGGGTATCAATTATTCTGAGAAACATTTCGTACACAAGTACGGTGGCTGCCTACACAGGTACATCCAAGATGAGATGCAGTTCCTGGACATCTCCTCTCTCAGCACGACGTACCGATATGATGTTAAGATTGAGCAGAAGTTTAAACAGAAGAAGCCAGACTTTGGATATGGGAATCCGAAGTAATCGAAAGGTGCCCCCAAACCATAGAACAAAGGACAAAGAAAAGGCAAGGTGGCCCAAGATAACCCGCCAAATCTGCAAGCAAATAAAAACACCACGAAGCTAGAGAAGGACATAGGAAAGTGGTGTGAGTTCCATTAGAGATCCACTCACAACACAAGTGAGTGTCGGGCCAAGCAATCACTAGTGGTCGAGCTTAAGCCTTTTGAATCAAATGCATGGTCCGACTCTGAGTCAAAACCCAACAAGGGGAATGACAAAGGAAAGCATATTATCAATTCAAATATCAACGCCATTGTTTCCACCACGAAGATCCAGAAGGAGGAACTCGAAGATCTAGAGGAGGAGGAGTGCCTCTTCCACTACCAGATGTGGATAAAGGGTTCCCTGCTATAGTTCATTATCGACAGTGGGAGCCAAAAGAACCTCATTTCAGCAGAGATCATGAAGCAGTTGGGCTTACCGACCATAGCACACCCACAACCATACACCATCGGGTGGCTTCACCAAGGAAGGGATCTTCACATTAGCCAGAAGTGTCGCCTTTCATACAACATCAAGCCCTTCACGGATGAGGTATTATGTGACGTTGCTCCCCTTGATGTTTGTGATGTATTATTGCACCTACCATACTTTTGGAAGCAACATGTTGTATATGATTCAAGGCCTCGCGTTGTTATTTTTACCTTGGGAAACAAGTTGTACAGGACATTGAAGGTAGCACCGTCTACCACCATCTCTTCGGTTACTACAAAACAATGCAGTAAGCTCATTTCCAAAACTGGGAAATTTGTTTTCCTGATGATACACCCTCATGGAAAGAAGAAGATGGTGGCCAAGAGCTCCAGACAAGGCCCCTCCGCACGACAACAATAGATGGAAAAGGTCATGGAGGAGTACAAGGACATCTTCACCTCCGCTGTAGGGGTGCCTCTACACTGTCAAGTCAAGCACTCCATCAACCTGACCCCAGTTGCATTATTTCCAAATGGACCAACTTATCAGCGCTCTATTCTGGAGAATGATGAAATCAAGAGCCAGATTCAGGAGTTGCTTCAGAAAGGTCACATCCGACTGAGTTCATTGCCATGTGGGAGCCCGATCGTGTTGGTACAGAAGAAGGATGGAACTTGGAGACTTTGTATTGACTATTGGGCGCTGAACAAGATCACTGTCTAGAATAGTTACCCAATCCCATGGATTGATGACCTTTTGGACCAAATCAAGGGGGGGGGAATATTTCAGCAAGATTGACTTGAAGTCTGGATATCACCAGGTACCAATCAAACCATCTGATGTGTGTAAGACTTCCTTCGAATGGCTGGTTATGCCTTTCGGGTTGACGAATGATACTACAACCTTCATGAGGTTGATAGATGACACCTTACAGCCATTCACCAACTCATTTGTAGTGGTATACTTGGATGACATCCTAATCTTTAGCCAGAGTTGGGAAAATCACCTCCACCACAACCGACAGGTTATCCAAACACTATGACAACACAAGTTGTGTGCCCATTTCAAGAAATGCACTTTTGGCATGACCTAGGTTCAATATCTGGGATACATTATTGATGAACGGGGGGTGCACGTGGATCCAACCAAGATCCAATTCTTTCCGGATTGGCTAGTCCCAACCACTCTGACAAAGCTCTACATATTTCTAGGTCTTGCCAATTTATACCATAGGTTCATGTTGGGATTCTCTCATATCACTTAGATCTTGAGTCAGATTGCCAAGGGAGGAGCAAAAGAAAAATTATTTTGGTTTGAATCTCAGAAAAAGGCATTCGTAGAGTTGAAGCATTACCTATGCTCTGCACTAGTGCTCACATTACCAGACTTGCGACAACCATTTTAGATCGAGACAGATGCCTCTGACTATACTATTGGGGCAGTCCTTACTCAACAGAGACATCCAATGGCATATCACAGTGAGACACTTTCAGAAACAATCTAGAAGTATCCCAGTTATGACAAAGACATGTATTCCATTGTGCAGGCCTGCTGACAATGGAAGCATTCCATTTTGGGGAAGGAAATGGTCATCCACAAAGACCACCGACCCCTACAGTTCATATAGGCGCAAGGGAAGTTGCAGAATGATCACCATCATAAGTGGTCCACATACCTGCAACAATTCCATTTGAATATCAAGTACAAGAAGGGAAACACCAATGTTGCAGACTGCCTCAACCGACCACCGATCATGGCGTTAATCACCGTGCTCAACTCTTTTGGGCATGAGACTTTTTATTGGCCACTTCTCTACAAAAGTGACCCAGAATTTGGCCACAAATGCCAGACACTCTTGGAGGCTAAGAAATTTCCATCTTTCACCTCCAGGATGCATTATTATGCCACCTGGGATACCTTTTTGTTCCTTTAAGAGAGCGTTCCAAGATGATTTGGGAAGCACACTATAACCAGGTCACTGGGCATTTCAGGGTTGAGAAAATGGTGGCAATACTACAGAAGTATTTCTATTGGAAAAATCTTCGACAGGATGTCGGGGAGTACATCAGATCCTGCATTGCCTGTACCATTTCCAAACTAACCATCAAGAAGCAAGGCCTCTATGCTCCGTTTCCTACCCCTAGTCGACCATGGGAATCCATATCCATGGATTACATGACAGGAAATCCTTCCACTAAGCATGGCAATGACTGTGGTTTTGTGGTCGTTGACAGATTATCAAAGATGGCCATTATGGCGACCTACAAGAAGAATATCATAGCAGAAGCCACTACTAAACTTTTCTTTGAATGAGTGTGGGTACACATTGGGATCCCACAGTCTATCATCTCAGATCGAGATAACAGGTTCCTCAGTACATTTTGGTCCAGTCTCTGGTCGATGCTAGACACCAAGCTCATTAATTCCACAGTTTTCCATCCCCAAATTGATGACCTGACAGAGGTTGTCAACAAGATGATCATACACATTCTACGCATGTACAACTCAAATCATCCATGCACATGGGATGAGAGCCTCTCCTATGTCCAGCATAGCTATAAATGGGCTCTCCACAGCTCAAATGGTCACAACCATTTTCAGGTGGGCTTGAGATTTCAACCAATATATCCCATTGATGTGTCCATACCATTTGCAGCTACTCAAGCAGATTTGGCTCATGTCTAGTCTGAAGCTGACAAGACAAAAAGCTTCATTGAGCACATCCAACACATCCACCAAAAGTTCCAAAACATTATGGAGAAATAAAATTCCAAGTAAAAGCAACGACATGATCAATATCGGGTACCACACAAGTTTCAAGTGGGTGACAAAGTCTGGTTACATTTGCAGAAGGAATGCCTTACCGGAGCCTATCAAAAACTCAGACCACTCCGATATGGTCCTTACACCATTACCAAGGTTGTGGGAGACAATTGATTTGAGCTTAGCATTCACCCATTCCTTGGCCTGCACCTAGTTTTCAATGTGGACCGACTTCGACCATACTTCCCACCATTGATGGACACATCAGACATTGTAGAACAACTCACACCTACAAAGTTAAATACATACTACATGGAACAAGCCACAAATGATCGAATCATGGACACGTAGATCAAGAACACCCAAAAACAAAGGATCCAACTATATCAAGTTGTCAAAGTAGGCCAACTCCTTCACCAAGGCAAGTGGCTCACCAGGGTCCAAGTTCAATAGAAGTTTCCTCATCTCATGGAGGAACTCAACGCAATAGGGACCATTGCTTCCTAAGGGGGGAGGAATGATCCAGGTGGATATTAGTGGCCACCCACCTATTCCACTTGGACCCCCACCAGTGTTTCTTTCAATCTTTCAGTTTCCTGATTTGTAGCACAGTTTAGTATTTTTGGCCATTTTTCGAGTCCTGAACTTCCGAAGCCGTTTTGAGGCCCTAAACAAAGTTTTTTGGGAAAACAGGGGCTAACAGGGAATACAGACTAACGTTGGCCACTCAAAATTTGTATTCCTCAGATAGATATTTCTAATGAGGTGTTTTGCGCATCAAACAGACATCATATGCCAAAGTTACGACCCTGAGAAGTTGATGTACCAATTCACCCAAACAGGGCCCATAGTTTGGCGCTTCATCTCCTAGGGTTAGGTTTTTGGATGTTTAGGGTTTTAAATTGTTTCTCAATAATAAATAGGCCTTTGAGCCTCATTGTAACATAGTTTAGAAGCATGTAATCACCACATCTCTTTTGAGAGATAAGTTATCATCGCCCGAGCTAGTCTTATTCCCATTCTGTTTGCAAGCATACTTCAATAGTTGATATTAATGAAATGAAGTGTTATTTCTATTGCATCTCAGCATTTATGGTTATATATGTAATTTTTTGCGTTCTTGTTTAAATTCATATCAGAACCACACTTTTTCATCAGTGGACATGACTTCTTGATCATTGCACATGTAATTTTAGTTTATGTGTTGAGCATGGGTATGCCTCCCTCGATATAGATATCACGATGAAAGTGTATTGTAACATATGATGATCTCAACCAGTTGTTCTTGATCTGAACTTGTCACAAGGTAAATCACTTTAGTCATCAACTATTGTTTCTAACTTTTCTCTTTAGGGGGCAATCTGTTATAGGCCATTTCACTGCATCTGGTCAATAGGCCCGCAAACCATATCAATAATCATCCATGAACATGTTTTCTTCATCCCTACACAAATCCCTAAGCATGACCTTTCCAAATAATTGAGTTTTTGGGTCTAACTACTTCAAATCAATGCTTTTAAACCCGAACGTACCCTTCCCCTTTAGAGACCTGCGTTCAGCACAAGTTTGTTCCTTTTTGCACCAACGTTGATCAACAATAGCTTTCTCCTTGTTAGGGGTGCGCTGATTCTAGAAATTCGGGAAAAATTAATAAGATTTTTGAAGCTTCCTCTTCCAAAAGCTTCCATGGGTTGTTTTAACCATTTACCTTGGATAAGAAGCTCGAGTTCTATATGATCCTACCTTAGAGACTTTAACTCTTATCCCTTGAGCTCATCCTCCCATCTTAAGTGGATCTCAAGTCTAGATTGGTAAATGGATAAGAATTCCTAAGGTACCATCCTTCTCCCATAAATTTACTGTCATCTACAACATTAGGGTTGGATTTTGGAGATTGATCATACCCTCATGCTGCTACCTTAAATCTAAGAGAATCATCATCTTCATGCATTAGGGTGACATTAAGGTGTGCTTTGTGATAAGGAAGGACAAGTCAACTTAGGGAGATCTCTACAAGATCAACTACTATTCTTGGTTGTAAACTCTCTCCTATTTCTATTAATACAAATAGTATATCGTTTTCCTATATGGTCTATGTTATATTCACATTCATGTATTTCAATGCTTCATTGATCTATTGAATAGATTAATTTAATTATGCTACATAGATATTGTGGGTCTTTGGCTTGTTTTGAATGTATATGCAGGTTCTAATTATAGCAATTGGAGCTATGATTGGAGCTTACAGTTTGGGAGGAAAGTAAATCTTGTGACGGATTCCAAGTAAGTCCCTTTTCCATCCTTCAATTTATCTAAGGGAAACTCTATATTCTTTTACTTTTGTTGTTCTACACCAATCCACTAGGTCTAGGGAAGATACTTTTGTCCACAGTCATAAATTCCACATAACAAATTGATGACCACATTTTGGATCGTTTCTTTCCTTTAGTGGTTCCCTTAACCTTAACACTTGTTTCACCTCTTGAACCGGCCTTCATTGCCTCACTCATATCTAGACTGACCCTAGGAAGACCCTTCTCTCAGCTTGATTCAATTTTTTGTTTCATAATTTTCCCGAACATACATCAGTGCTTCCCCTGATCTAGAGATAGAGCATTATAGTGCACCCTAGCCTTCTCTGCCCATGTGCTATAGAGCACTAGTTCCCTTTCTACACCTGTGTTGTTCCCTATAAGATGCAAAAAAAATCCTCTTTTTCCTTTTTTCTCTTTTGTGTTTTGTTCCAATTGGTTTTCCTTTTGTCCCTGAATGTGTCTTGGTCTCTGAGAAGCTAATACAACACTTGATTTTGTGTGAAATTGAGCGAATTTTTCCTTCGGTCATTACTCATAGGTTTGTTGCAATTACTTAACAATTTTTTAGTGTTTTTGCTTTCATTTTTGTAAAAAAAATTCCCCCTCAATCGTCGGGAGGGGCTAAATTGTGTATGAGTGTTAATCCCCTCTGAGTATCATCACCCTTTTGATAAGATTTTGTTTTTTTATTTTTTTTCTTCTTGTCAATTCAGGTTTGTATGCATAGATTGATTGTTGAATTTGAAAAGTAACTTTTACATTATAGTTACTTTGTGTGGTTTCTTTTCATCAACGATCAAGTTGCATTCATATGTTTCATTGCATTTGAAACATTAAAAGAAAAGAAAAACCATTATGTGCATTGCATATAGGGCTTTGATTTTGATTGGAATAGTGAAGTTGACGAAAAGAGTTATTTTTGTCATATTAGTTGCATAAAAGGTGTGTTCAGGTGACATCACATTTTGAGCCTTGAAATCGAAACGTAATTCAAGTTAAACTCTAAAATTTACTCAATTAACCTAAGAAGCATTTGAAACTTAAGGACACACATAGAGGTCTAGGCTAGAGATGTATTCCAGCATCTATAAATGTAGGAGTTGTCATTCTTTTCCAACATTGCATTTCGGGGGTGATATCTTGTTCCATGTACGTAAGTGTATAAGATAATTCTCCACGTACCTTCATGCATATCGTATGGTGCTCCATGCATGAAAAGTATATGGGAACATTCTCATGGTACGATTACGCATTAGATAACACTACTATGGACAACGCTTCCACATACCTCTAGGTATATTTTGGAAGTCCCCATTGGGTTGTTATCCCACCTTAGGTAACTGATTCAGTCGCCTTGTACACAGTGATACACTAAACATGACATTCAAGGATATTTTATGCCCATACGTAAAACCTTGGTTCACCAAGGTGATATATTGCAGTTCACTGTGACTTGGTAAACCTTTCTTCCTAGTTACCCATTTGTTTTATTTTGTATCTTTAATTTCTAAAATCAATTATCTAACTATGGACCAACAACCTCACCATGGAAAAACTCCTTAATGGATATTAGGTTGAGACTAATGGTGATATTTCCTGAGTCTACCAATCAAGGAAACCCCTCTAATGGGAATCCTTATTCTTTTCCTTCTTTTGGAAATATTGATGCTCCTTATATGAAAATGTTTTCCCTTCCCGGATTTACCAATGGTTTACCAGTTTGGTTGTTTTCAACCTCCTTGGTTCCAAATGTTCAAACTGCTTCTCGACCATTTTCTCCTCCACCTGAACAAAATCAACCTCAATTTTATCCTAAAGTTTACCCTTTTCCTTTTTCACGTAATGTTTCTTCATCCCTTTCTTCCTCCTCACCTGGTGAAAGTATTGATTCTAGTAACCAAGAAGCTAAGAAGAAGAAGAAAGGGAACAAGAATAAGAAGAATAAGAAAAATAAGAAGCGGGGCAACCAAGCAACCATTGCTATGGATGCAACTAGTATGGAGGAACCTTCCAATCATCCCCGAAAAGTTAAATTACCTTGAAAGGTATGTAAGGGTGACCACCTTATTAGAGATTGTCCTGGTATTCCCAAGGTATTAGAAGTGTGGTCCACCAGCTCACATCAACCTTTATCGCCAACCTCTAGAGATCATGCTAGTGACAAAACATCAAGCAATGATAATAAGGTTCATGGAAAGAAGGGTAAAGTTAAGTTTCCTTGTATGTTATGTGAAGGGAATCATCTTATTCAAATTTTTCCTTCTATGGATGAAGCCTCAAAAGTGTTTGAAAACCTTATTGTTTT
Source organism: Pinus taeda (assembly GCA_000404065.3). Classification (NCBI taxonomy): domain Eukaryota; kingdom Viridiplantae; phylum Streptophyta; class Pinopsida; order Pinales; family Pinaceae; genus Pinus; species Pinus taeda. Next base: position 22,188 of record APFE031534143.1, on the reverse strand, counting down.
TCAACTACAACTTCCAACTGGTTAAAGGAATCTTTTCCCTAATCCTCCACTAGTTTATGAATTGATTAATCATAATCTTTCTCAAGTCAATCCCACTCTTTCTGAACGTGAATCCCATGAGTCCATTCTTGACCAACCATCAATTGATAAAATAGCTAACTCGATTCCACCTTCAGTTCATCGTACCTTTCCGGTATAGAGTGAACTTCATACCACCCAAGTTATTCTCATTTCTTCATATTCTAGTAAATGGGGGAAATCCTCCCATTGCAACATCATAGTCAGACAATGTTATGAAACCAACTCACAAAAAGATAGAAAAGATAGATGAACGCCTTAGAAATAAGCCTCTTCAAGGGGGCAACCTTCTTTACATTACACAAATGAACAATTCTTAGATGATTCAAATGAAAAAACCTCCTTTCTATATATAGGAGTCTACGAGGTCACAATATAACCAAGTTGACCTAACAATAATAATATAAAGGCACAAAAATAACAATAGAGAGATTCTATGGGGCACAATAATAACAATAAGGGATACAACGACAATAGTAATGGGGGGGTCACTAATATTATAGGGATCTAACATGCCCCTCTCCTTCAAAAAAGTGTTGTCCTCAACATTCGAGTAGTTCTAGATGCTTTTGTATAAAATTCTCATCCTCCCATGTGGAATCTTCAATGGGCAAGTTCTTCCACTTTATGAGATACTCTGAAATTGATCTATTTCGTAGTTGTTGAGTTCTTGTTTCTTTGACTGCTTCAGGTTCTAATATGATTTTTCCTTCGTCATGAAGTTCTGGCAATATTGTTTGAACTAGAAGCTTGTCACCTATAACCTTCTTTAAGCATGAAACATGGAAAACTAGGTGCACCCAAGAAGCTACATGAAGCTCCAATTTGCATGCCATAGTACCTATCTTTTGCAACACCTTGTACAAACCATAATACTTTGGTGATAATTTGTTATCCTTTTTAGCTTGCTTTAGATAAATTTGTTTATATGGTTGAAGCCATAGGAATACCCAATCACCTACATCAAAACTTCTTCCATTGTGATGTTGATCTGCCTACTGTTTCATTCTATTCTATGACAAGGTAAGGTTATCCTTTAAGAGTTGGAGAAATTGTTACTAATGCTCGGTGTGATCTTCCACTGCTTGAACCTTACAATTTTCTCTTAAATATGATGTGATGGATGGTGGATGATATCCATAAAGTGCCATAAATGGGGTCATTTTTGTTTCAGTATGGAAGGAATTGTTATATCACCATTCAACCAAAGGCAGCCATTTGACCCATTGTGTCTGTTTATCAGATACAAAGCAATGAAGATATCCTTACAAACATTTGTTTACTATCTCAGTTTGCCCATCATATTGAGGATGATAGGATGAGCTATGAGCTAACTGAGTACCAAGACAAGAAAATAATTTTGTCCAAAAATTTCCAGTGAAAATGGGATCTCTGTCGCTTACAATAATCTTTGGGTTTCCATGTAGCTTTTGAATTGTTTCCATAAATGCAGTAGAAACTGTACTCTCTTTAAATGGATGAGATAATGCACAAAAGTGTGCATACTTGGTAATTCTGGCCACTACCACTATGACAACACTCTTTCCTTTGGACTTGGGTAAACATGTGATAAAATCCATTGAAACCTCCTCCCAACGTTGGCTTGGAATGGATAAAGGTTGTAATAGTCCTGGAGTCTTAATTGTTTCAAATTTATTTTGTTGGCAAACCAAACATTCCTCCACAAAATTTTGAATATCCAATTTAAGGCCATCCCGAGAAAAATCCTTCTTAACCCTATTGTAGGTTTTTAGAAATCTTGAGTTCCCTCCTAAGGGAGAGGTGTGCAATTCCCTAAGAATCTTTTGTTTGAGTTGGGAATTCTTACATAGGTATAATCGATCCTTGTACCATAACGAATCATTTTTCCAGATAAATGTATCAGATGCATTTGGATCTTGTTGTATCTTTTGAATGAGTGCCCACACTTCCTCGTCATTCTTCCATTCATCCCTTGCTTCGTTTATCCAATCTAGTTGGATAATAGAAATAGTGCAAAGAAATGCTTCCACATCCTCATTCTTTCCTGAGAGTGCATCTGCCACAACATTTCACGTCCCTTTTTTGTAGATGATTTCAAAGTCATAACCCAGCATCTCAATCCTCTCGTTCCCACGGCACAAGGGGGAAATAATCCCATACCCACATCCCAAGGGAGAAGTTCTCCCATTCCCATAGCACAAGGGGGAAGTTCTCATGTTCCCCTGACATCCCCTCCAAGTAGTATGGTCACTTCCTTGATTGGAGTTGATTGGAAACATATTGTGTTCCTCCTTATGTGCACTTCCAGATCATAGTACAAGCTTATAATGTGACTATACATGGCACATTCATAGATGAAGACACATCTGTTAATATTTTTTCCTCAACTACTTGGAAATCTTTCAGTTCTCTGCAGCTTGTGCATGTTACCTAGAATTCGTTGGCCTTTAATAGAGGAACCAATCAACCGTTAAGGATCCTTCCTAAGTTACCTATTAATTTCGAAGGAAAGACTATTTATATTGACGTGATGGCAATCCAAGTCCCTTTGGATTTTAATTTACTCCTTGGTTGTGAATATGTGTTGGCATTATGGTACAAGTATTGTCCTCGATAGCAACTCACTAATAAGTCAGTTCAGATTTTATAAAGGCCAGCTCACATTGTAACAGGTCAATTCAGAGGTAACAGGGTAATGGTACAGAGGAACAGGATGATGAGACAAAGGACTACAGATTAGAATCAAGTAATTGAAGAAAAAGAATGGTTTAATTTATTTTAAGTTGTATATGTGGGTTCACCTAGTCCAAGTAGTGTATACAAGCAGGTTCACAAAACAAAAAGAGCATATACGTATGCACGCACTTTCACAAGAGGAAAAGCATGTATGGGATGGAAAATTAAGGAAAATTAAGATTAATGAATACCAAAGGTCCATACCATGGTATTAGCCCAAAATATTGAGAAAAATAACGGTTACTTGATCTCGTCCAAGAATACCACAGGTTCTAACTGTTGTTTTGGTCCGAGGTATTGAGAAAGGCTAAAACTATATAAGGAGGAGGAGATCAAAGGGCCAGTTGTGCAAGTCAAAGGGTTTTTCATGAATACTTCTATCTGAAGTATATTATAAGGGCTATGGTTACTATATGATCTGAAATATCTTGTGCACCTTTGGATACAACGTTGGATTAGGATCATGAAACCTGAAATGACTTATCATTGTATGATCTGATAATTGTTGGGCTAGATTTGAATGCTAACACAAGTTTTATCCTGTAAATGTTATGTTCTGGGTATGACTGAAGTCTGGAATATCCATGAAGTTATAAGTTATTATTTGTAGATCTATACCTAGTTATCCTTGGTGAAGGCATGTATACACGTTGGTTCCACTCTTCCAAGTAGCGTATGCAAAGGAAAAGCCTTTTGTTCAGAGATCACTGATATATCTGATCAATGTTATTGTTTTACTGTTGTCTATCAATGATGTCTTCATTAGATCTGAAAGTATATCTGGATGTATAAGGAGATTGAGTCTAATTGATTGATTGATTAAGTGAGAAGGGTGATCTTTGCTTCTATTTGTTTAGAACTCTGTAATTTGGCAGTAGATATTCAAAATGTTATTGGTTGGTACAGTTTTGATTAAGAGGTTTTTATGATTTAGTATTTTTCGAGGTATACACAGGTTTGGTTAAAGGAAGTGGCATATACATGAAGGTTGGCTTCATTGAAGTAGCGTATACATTTTGACATATTATTTTTGAGGTTGCAATTAATGTTGGTTGATGATGCAATTTTATGGGTTTAGAATAGTGTTTTGGTGATAATGATTCGACTGTTCAGATTGATTGATTGTTGGTAGATACAGTTATTGCAGTGGTGATTGATTTTGAGCTTCAATGTTACTGATGGTTCAATTATGAAAATTTGATGAAACGTGGCCTTCATATTGTGTTGTTATGTACCTGGAGTATCGAGTCTGAAAATTTATGAAACGTGGTCCTTGGAGAAAGAGTGAAGGCAGTAGCCTTCTGTAGGCTAGCGCCTACGTACTGGTAAACATATCAGCCAATACAAGATATAGGGGTTTGGAGCTCCCTTCCAAAAGAAGTTGGAAAATGAGAGAATGTTGTAGTGTTCGGGCCTTCGTTTAATTTTGAAAAGGTTTTGACCAATTTTGGCTGACCGAAGGACGAAAAGGAAACGGGTGGAAGCAACAGTTGGTTGGTAGAACAGGCAGTTGTGGAAGAGTTGTGGCAAGGTGGTAGCGGAAGGAAAAGGAATCCTGTTGAGTTATAAAAAGGTGTCTTTTAACCCCTATTTATCCTACATTAATTATCAATCCAAGCGCGGTTTTTAATCTCAAGAGTGTACTCAGTCTGAGGCGGTCACTTGTTCAAGACTAATGTTTGCAGTATAGTGCTTACAAAAGTAAATGAGTGCTAGAAACAAAATCTAATTGTAATGGCAAGAAACTTAAATGTTCTATAACTAAATCATTCACTAAAGAAACTACAATAATCATCAGTCAAGGGTGCAGTAATGATAACTCTTTCCCCTGTAAACTGATGTGAATGAAAATCAATCACAGACAGGATCTCAATCTGTGAACTTAGACAGCAGTAGTCAATGTTCGTTACAATTGTAGATATTTCTATCCACACTAAAGCAAATACTGGAAATAAAAATTCGATTAGCAGAAAAGGAACAACAACTAAATCTATTGCACAGGTCAAACAACAAAGCTTAATCTACAGGACTCAATTTAGCAGCAACCTTAACCGAAATGAATTGAACAACAATATTTAACTTAATAATGGAACAACAAACCTAATTAAGTGTAACCACACAACAACTATAGAGTAATTGAATCAATAATCTTATTCTAGCATAATGGACATTAACTACAGGCATAAAGGAACGACAATTGCAACTATAATTGAATGGCAGTTAAATGAACAACAATCGCAATTGTAAATGACAGCAATCACAACTGTAAATGAATAGAAGAATCTGAATTAGACAGTGCAATATTGTTTTAGAATGAACAACATGACATTTTAAGTTTTGAATAATAATCTTGTTATCCAAATATGATTTCGATATAATAGTGCAATTCAGGGAAACGTTCAAAAACAAAAGATTAATGAATAAAGCGAATTAAGGAAATGCAAAGGAAATAACACCACACACGACTGTAATTGTGAAATAATGATTCAAGAAGCAAGTGGATCCACTAGGGCTGGGCCCTTAGCCACCAGGGAAGCACTACTGCGTTTACTCCAGGATCAGATAATGAAACAGAAACTGAGTTATATATTAATCATAAATGTCAGAGTTACAGCTATCGCTCTTCAAAGAGAGTCGATGATCAAAGTTAAGATTACAACAGTAAGTTCTACAAATTGATAATAATATCCGCCCCCTAGGCTACCAGCGTTGTCCTTTTTTATAATGGCCGGGCAAAAGTATCAAGAATACAGATAAGTCTTGAAGCAGTGATCCCTCAAGATCAAAGGATCCTGAGGGATTCACTATATCTTTGATCTCCAGTTTATCGTTTTGTCTTCTTGTGTTGATGTTGCGTTTTATCTTCCTTTTCCTAGTCCATGCGCTCTGATCTTGATCTCCTTGTCTGGATACAATTTCCTGTCTAAGGGATAACAATTGCTTCTGCTTTGTCTTTTCCTCCCAAATAGTGATTTTCTATTTCCTTCACTTTTTGTATAGAAAAAGACAATAATTAGTTATTTTGTATCAATCACAAATCTCCTTAATTCTATCATAATTATTTAACATAGTACGCTCTTAAAATGTAGAGTTATGATTCAAAGGAAAATATAAAGAAATAAATGGTAGATACATATTTTTCCAACACTCAACACATCCCCCTGCTCACCCTTTTTCATGCCCTCATGAAAACATTGTAATTTACATGCAAGGCAGTTAGGGAATAGGCTAGAGAGGGATTTTCATGCAGTGGTCTAAAACCATGATGTGTAGCTAAAACTTCAAAAATATGCCTTGTCTGCCCCTCAGGCAATTCATATAGGGCCTTATACCCTGCTACAAGATACCAGATAATTGGACTTCGAAACCTACAACCTAGCCAATACGGGCCTTCTCTCAAGACGAGGTTACTATAGGTAACCAAGCAACCAACAACTAACTTAAATTTTCGTAATTGAATGGCTCTTTGTCCTGAACATTCCGATTGGAAGTCTTCCATCGAATTTTAGCTGCTGCTATGGCAAGGTATTTGATGGATAGGAAGTATTCTATCCCTTGTTGGACAACTGTTGTGTGAATGGGTCCCAATGTCTGGATCACACCCTTCTTTCACATTAAGCTTCTATGCTTATCCCACAATTGTAATGGATTTTTTGGCTCACCCCTTACCCAAATATCTAACCCGTTCTCTTTCCTCTAAAAGGTATTATGGGCTTTAAGCCACTTTATCTTGTTAACAACAAAAGAGATGAATGCCTGAAGCTGGATATCACCCACAAAAGGACTAGGGTTCTCTTCCATTTCATCCTCCAACACAAAATTATGCAAATAAAACTCACATAGCAATCGCTGGACTTTCACCCCATAATGTTTACGGCAGTTTATAAAATCATTAATAGTTTTTAACTCTATAGGCACCCCTGCCTTGACAGCCTTAATTTTTAACTGTAGATACCTTTCCATAAAAAACAAAGCATAATTTTTGGTAGGTGCCCTACATGCTAGAACATCAGTATATAGAGAAAAAAGAGTATCCATTTGACTCATAACTGTGTCTAGTCTATTGGTTAGCTTTTTAACTTTTTCCTCTATCCTCCGACATCTATCGAAGGCCTCTCTCTCGATGAATTGATGTTCTTTACTTACTACTATAACTTTTGATATTTTTTGCTGAGGAGTAGTTTCTTTTGTGAGCTTTTCTATAGTTTGTTGGGCCTGTGCCATATCCTCTTGAAGTTTTACTACCCTAGGATCATTGTCCATCAAAACATTTTTGGGCTGGAGATCTACCTGGATCTCCTTATTGCGACATCTGGTTTCCTCAGTCTATGTTTCTTTGTCATGAACTGTCCGGTCAGCCGTGATGCTAGAGGACAATGCCTCTATATGGACATCCTTATTACAGACTGGTGTGTTTTCTGTTTGGGCCTCTACGTTTGTAACAGCCACATGTTGTTCCTTGCGGTCTTAAATGATAATGGGTTTAGTTTGAGTTCTTTTGATCTTCATTTTATGGGGTTTCGTCTGGGTGGATGCATCCTTTGTTACAGGGGTTCTTTTTTAGATTCTCCCCATTTTTAGGACCCTTATTTGTTGTCTGAGTTGTTTTACTACATTTAGTAGCCTTTGTTGTTCCTTTTGTAGCCTTTTGATTTCATTTGCCTTCTTCTTCGAAGGAACAATTGTTTCTTTTCTTGGGCCTGGGCTTTGTTCTTCAGGGATTGTACCCTCACCTTGGCTTATTTCCATATTTTCTATTTGGAACACTTCTTCAATGTTCTCTTCCTCTTGATTAGGTTTATCAGGGGAGGTAACCCTGGTTTGATCTGCTATTTCCCGAGTGGTTTCTACTTCTACTTCTTCTTCATCATTCATCTCTTCAGATGCACTCTTGCTATGAGAAGAGTGTTCCTATGATTGCCTTTCTCCTTCTTCCTCATCATCCATCTTCTTGGATGCACTCTTACTGTGAGTAGAGTGTTCCTGTAATTGTCCTGCCTCAATATCGAGGTTGAGTGGGTTGTGGGGTTAGATATACTCACCCACGTTGGCCAAAATTTGAGACAATTCATCTTCTTGCAGAATGGGCTTTTGTTGGGTGGCTTTGCTTCCTCCCCTTCTTCCTCTCCGGAGTGCTCAGTTTCCTCTTCCAATTCCTCTTCTACATTTTCTTCTAATTCATCTTCTTCATTTTCCCCTCCTTCAAATTGTGGGGGTTTCTCATCCTCTGAGTCATATATATCTAGGGGTTGGATACTGTTATCTTGGGGACTTCCCAACATTCCCCTGCTTCCCCCCAATCTGACGGATTGTCTGCATTTCTGCGGTCTAATTGATGTGCTAGCAGTTCTTTTTCGTTTCGGGGCTGGTAAGACCAATCCCCCATTTATTAAAAATACCAATTCTTCCCAACTAATCTGCTGTTGAGTGAGACTATAACTGACTATTAACCGAATTAAGCTGTGATGACTTACTACCATCTCTGTATGACGATATTTCCTTATACTCCAAGCAACATCATGCAATAAAAACTTTAAATATGTGGGCAAATTTACAACGCATTTTTGTTTTAATACTGCTAACAATTTGAGATGGTGTGGTCTTAACACATCCTTTCTCCCATTGCATGTGATGTAGCTTTTCATAATTCTGGCTAATTCTGCCCATGGTTCTCCCAGGGTTGCAGGTAGGACTCCTTTTCCTTTGACAGTAAGACTCCATCCTTCGTCCCGGAAGATGGTTATGGCGTCTTGAAGTCTCACTTTTTTTTGAGTCCATGCTGATCCAACAGCTAGTAGTCCCGATACTTCTACAATTACTGCATTTGTTACTATTATTTGCCTCCTCCTCACCATGGAACGATCTTCTTGCAAATTCTACAGAAATTCAATGGCCATCATTTCATGAGACTGTTGTAGTCGGTTAAGGTAGGCAATCCATCCTACTCTCACTAAAATTTTGCGTGCAGCGTCGGAGATTATTAACACCTGCGGTTCGCTGCGTATTGATCTGCCTCCCATTTTGTTCGATCTTAGCACATTTTTAATTTTTACAGAGCAAAAACACAGAAATGACGATGGAACAACAAGTTGTTCAAGCTTAGCACACTGTTAATTTTTACAGAGCAAAAACACAGAAATGATGATGGAACAACAAGTTGTGCATACTGGAAAATATCAATACCGTTAAACTTGTTATTCCCAAGTTCTGATGGAGTCATAGTACCTCCAAATAAGGAGTTGACATGTATGCTGGTATATTCTGGAGGTCACCCGTGCCCCCCGAAATGTGATAGGTCGTCCTCGACTGGCAAATAAAGGAGCAATGTGCTAGACTGTAGTTGTACAGTAAAAAGAAAGGAACGACATATATATCCATGACATGATTACAAAAAGCAGTGAATTACTGAAATCGAGGCTTATGATGGAAATAATGAATAGATATGGAAATGCTATGAAATGATGCGAAAAATAGAGGAGAGGACAGCTAAAATAAGTAAAAATGCTTATGCGGTCATTATCCACTTTAACCATTATGATTGATTTATAGACAATTTTTCATGTGTAAGAGGTTTGAAAGGGTTATAACACATAATCTCATTTGAAATCAAGATAGATATATAAGAAAATGGTTTATAATGACTATTGGTATATGAAAAATATGACTTCAATACCATCAGTAGAGCTCTGTTGCCCACAGGTGTCCATAACCTTGACAGAGTTGCTTGTTTCACCCTTGGAACCATAATCCTTTATGTATGCCTAGGAAAGTGTTGTGTGATGTCAGAATGGAGGCCATTGTGTTGGCTTAGAAACCAGATGAATCACAATGCCATTCACCAAGAAGGAGTGAAAGGTGGATACGTCAGTTCGTGATGAGACCTCCTGTTCCAAGGACTTTTTTATTTTTCTGATATGCCTGTTGGATCATATCCCTAGTGTGGTGGCCAGAGTGGGAATGCCACTTCACTGCTTCCTTATGATCATGGTAGGTTGGCTCTTAATACCCCCTATCCTTCATCTAACAAATCATGTTACTAATCATATAGATATATATATATATTTTTTCTCTTTCTTTTTTTCTTTTCTTTTATATAACACTTTCCTATTTATATACAAAGGATGACTCAACACTCCTTAAGAGTAGGGATGGTGGAAGAATTATGAACATCTCAATAGAGGAAAATATGTCCTTATTCTTATTCAATAATAATGATCAAAGAGAATTATGAATATTACGAAAGAACCAACATGATAAAAATAAATCAATCAAATTGGTTTTAGTGAAAAAAAGATAGCAAAGTGATATAAATAGTTGTGTCCTTTCCTATTTTTTCTTATCGATACAAAGCAATTTCTCTAAAAATAACGATTTTTCTTTGGTTTACTGATTTCAGTGTCCTCTAGTTTTTGTGTTCTTGCATAAATGTATACCTGTTCCCTAAAGGAATCATAAATAGTGAACCATCATTCACAAAAAATCCTAAAACACACACAAACACACACACACACACACAAATGCACAAAAAAGTGTTGTTCCTTAGATGCAACAGTTGTTGTTCCTTAAGAGGGACTGCAAAAAGAACATATGCACGCAAAACTGTGGTTCCTTTAAGAGGAACAACAAACAAAAAAAAAAAAAAAAAAAATACACTCGAAATTGTTGTTCCTCTACTGTTGTTCCTTAAGAGGAACAACAGTTGTTCCTTAAACAGAACAACAAATAAAACAATAACAAAATAAAATACTGATCCTTTGGCGGAACAACCTAAGATCATCTGAAATCGAAACTGTTATTCCTTCGGAAAGAACGGAAAAAAGAAAAAAATGTGAAGGAGGGTTGTTCCTTTAAAAGGAATAGAAAAACAATTTGGCAGAAGTGTTGTTCCTTTGGAAAGGAACGACAAAACAATCTGGGGGAAGTGTTGTTCCTTTGGAAAGGAATGACAAAAATGCGGGAATTGTGTTCCTTCAGAAAGGAACAACAAAAATGCGAAATCGTTGTTCCTTCCGAAGGAACAACAAAAATGCGGAAATGCTGAAATGTTGTTCCTTCAAAAAGGAATAGCAAAATGCGAAAGTGTTGTTCCTTTGGAAATGAACAACAAAAAATGCAGAAATGCTGAAAGTTGTTCCTTCGGAAAGGAACAACAAAATGCGAAAGTGTTGTTCCTTCGAAAAGGAATAGCAAAAATATAGAGATGCTGAAATGTTGTTCCTTTCAGCATTCCTTCGGAAAGGAACAACAAAATGTGAAAGTGTTGTTCCTTTGGAAAGGAACAACAAAAATGTGGAAATGTTGTTCCTTTGGAAAGGAACAACAAAAATGCAAAAGTGTTGTTCCTTCGGAAAGGAACAACAAAAATGTGGAAATGTTGTTCCTTTGGAAAGGAACAACAAAAATGTAGAACTGTTGTTCCTTCGGAAAGGAACAGCAAAATGCGAAAGTGTTGTTCTTTCGGAAAGGAACAGCAAAAATGCGGAATTTCTGTTCCTTCGGAAAGGAACAACAAAAAAACAAAAAGAATGAAAAAATGCAAAAATATGTGCAAAAAGTAGTTTATACAAGCAAAAAAGAAAAACTTATGTACAAAATTTAAGAGCAATGGAATTATTTAGTGAACCAATGCTGAGGAAGGATTATTTTCCTCAGCAAGAATCTGTATATCAGAATCTTCCCAGAGTTGTTGGTAAAAGGATTCCCGAGTAAGCAGTTTATGGTACAGTCGCACTCGATGACCATTTTCTTTAAACGTATGTCCAGATCCATCAATAGTAATCAAAGTAATGGTGCCATTATCATGCACTTTTTGTATTTCATACGCTCCAAGCCATTGAGTTTGAAGTTTTCCTAGAAAATCCTGAAACCTAGAGTCATATAGGAGTGCCCAATCTCCTTCGTGGAAGATTTTCTTTTTGATCAAAGCGTCGTGCCATTTTTCTCTCCGTTGTGTTGAATTAATGCAGTGCGTTGAAGAGTCGAGAGCCTAATTTCATCTAGCTCGTTAATTTGTTGTAATCTGTTATTCTGGGCCTCATTTAAATTCAAACCGATCTCATGTGTTGTTCTTAATGTTTGTATTTCGAATTCTATTAGAAAGATGGGTTCTTTTCCAAATACTAACTGATATGGTGAATAACAAGTGGTGTTTCTCCACGTAGTTCAGTATGCCCACAAGGCTTCGGGCAATCTTGAAGCCTAATCACGCCTGTGTGATGCGACGGTTTTTGTCAATATTGCCTCTATCACCTTATTCGTGCTCTCTACTTGGCTATTTGCCTGTGGGTGATACGGAGTGGTAATTTTGTGCTGAATGTGATACTTTTTTAATGTTGCAGCAATTTTATTACCTACAAACTCCAGTCCTCTATCCGTGATTATGTCCCTCGAGAGGCCATATCGCATAAATGTTTGGAATAGGAAATGAATCATTGAGTCCTCTGTAACTCTTGGAAGTGCCTCTGCTTCAACCCATTTGGTAATATACTTTCTTGCTACAAGAATATATGTTTTCTGATTTGATGATGGGTTGATCAGTCCAACAAAACTGAGCGCCCAACGCTTAAATGGTTTGATTACTAACTGTGGGTTTAAAGGCATTTCGTCAGACTGTCTAGGGCATTCTACTCTTTGGCAACTGCCACAGGCTTGAACAAATTTCTTAGCATCTTTAAAGATTGTGGGCCATTAATAAAATGTTTTCAAAACCTTGTGACCAGTCCTACGATCTACAAATGTTTGCCACATGGTCCGTCATGACAAGCTTTCATAATGTGAAATATTTCGTCTTCTTGGACACATCTTTTGATGTGCATATCTGTCCCTGTATTGAATAGGTAGCCCCCAATCCAAGAAAATCGGGTACTATGTTGCACAATTTGTTTTCGTTCATTGGGGGTTAGATGCTTTGGTAATTTGGCTACTGCTGAATAATTTGCAACATCAACATACCAGGGTGTCTTGACAGTAAAAACAAATAAATGTTCATCTGAGAATTGATCTTCGACTGCTGCTACGTCCGTTGACTTTAGCATTCGTGAGAGAAAGTCAACTACAGGATTCCCTTTCCCAGGTTATTCTTTTATTGTGATGTCAAATTCCTGCAATAAAATCAACCATCTTCTTACTCTACCGTTTGTAATAGGTTTATTTGCTAAATATTTTATGGTAGAGTGATCTATATATAAAATAACAGGATATCCAGTGATATAATGCCTAACTTTATTTACATCATGTATTACAGCTAAAAACTCTTTTTCAGTTACGGTATAGTTTAGCTCAGCAGGAGACAAAATCTTGCTATTGTAATAGATTGCATATGGTTTTTTGTCTTCTTCCTGCCCAAGGACTGCTCCAATAGTTGTGTCTAAAGCATCCGATGAAATTTGAAATGGCAGGTCCCAATTTGGGCCTCTGAGCACTGGGGCTGTTGACACAAGCTTTTTCAGATCCTCAAAAGCACTGTCACATTTATCCGTCCAAATAAAATCAACATTCCCTGTCAGTGTGTATAGAGGTGCAGCGGTTTGAGAAAAATGCTCTATGAATCTCCTATAATGGCCAGAAAATCCTAGAAAATTGTGTACCTCTGTTTGTGTGGTAGGAGTAGGTATTAAAAAAATTATTTGAATTTTGGCCGGATCTACCTGTATTCCAGTTGCTGAGATATAATGACCTAGGATGAGCCTTTCGGTCATATCATATAGCACTTTTCATGGCTCAAGCAGAGCCCCGTGGCTATACATCGTTGCATTACCTTTTTCCAATGTGTCTAGTGCTAGTTCAAATTCATCTCCATATGGTGTGAAATCATCCATATATACTTCAAGCCCTTCATTTATTAAATCTGAAAAGATGTTGAGGATGGCCCTCTGAAATGTGGCAGGGGCATTGCATAGGCCAAAGGGTAGGACTGTAAGCAAATGTTCCCCAAGGATAGGTAAAAGTAGTTTTGTCCTGGTCTTCAGGGGCAATCTGAATATGATTGTATCCACTGAATCCACAAAGAAAGAAAAGAATTTCTTTCCTGCTAATGTGTCTAATACCTGATCAATGAATGGAAGGGGAAAGTGGTCTTTCTGGGTTGCTTTGTTTAATTCTCTATAATCCACACAAATCCTCCATTTTCCATTCTTATTTGGCACCAACACTAGTGGAGAGACCCACTTGCTATCGAAGATTGGATAAATAAAGTTTACATCCAAAAGTTTTTGTAATTCAAATGTCACAATATCTTTCAGGTGAGGGTTGAGTCTCCATTGGGGTTGGAAAACGGGTCTAACATCCTTTTCTGTATAAATGTGGTGCGTACACAGCTGGGGATCAATTCCCTCCATGTCCGGATAATCCCATGAAAAACATTCCTTATATTTTCTTAGTAGTTGGACCAGCTTTTCTTCTTGTTTAGGAGTCAGGTTTTTGTTAATGTTCAAAGTTTTTCCTGGCTCAATCTCTATAGTTTTGTTGTTTGAAACAGAGGTAGTGGGTATTGATTGATAATGAGTGTATTTGAGGAATTCTTCTTCTAGTTCATTGTCAAATGTTGTCTCTTTCATGTGACATTGTACATGGGATCTGGATTCAGATTGGTTAATGAAGTTGTTAATATCGTCATCCTCTGTTTGGTCTTTAAAATTGAGGGCATCTTCTATGGTTAATGGGGACCTAATGTTTTCTGCGAGGTATGATACAAGTTGTTTGTTAGTTTTCATTATTGTTAAACTTGGCTGGGCTGGAGGGTATAGATCTAGATTCTTGATATTACTCCTTCTAGTTATAATCATATTGCCTTGTCAGCAACCAATGTAAGCATCAGTAATCGCAAGCCAAGGTCTACCTAAGATTAAAGGGTGTCCATTGAGTCGATTTTTGGGGTTGATTATCAAAAAGTTGGCAAGGTATTCCCAGGAATCTATAGATACCATTACATCGTGTAGTGTACCTTCTGGCCTAACTACCGATCGGTCAACCAGTTCCAATAAGGTGGAGGTTGGTTCCACTGATGTAATGACAAGTTTTTGACAAGTGGTGGTTGTTAAAATATTAATTGCAGCCCCTAAATCAACTAGGGGATTTGAAAAGGTTTGTCCATTGATTTGCACCATCATTATAGGATTCCCTGGGTCATCATATTTGATAGGTGCTTCTCTTCCTGATAATAGATCAGATAGGGTGCCAACTACTTGGACAGTTGGGTTAGTTGTTATTCTCCTCTTTGGCTTTCTTATACATAACTCTTTGATGGTTTTTGCATATATTGGGATATCTTGGATATCTTGGAGGAGTGGGATTTTTATACACAAATTTCTTAGTTCTCCCAAAAGATCAAATTCAGGATGTTATATAGGGCATGGTATAAATAATTGTTCTAGGAATGGGGGAGAAGATGTAGTTGTTTTCATGAGTTTGTTGTCTGACCACATCCTCTTCTTGTAGTGGTTGTTCTACAGGTAACTGATTTTCAACTTGAGCATTTTTATCTCCCTCAGTTTCTATTATGCGCCCAGACCTTAATTGAAGGTCGTTGCACTCCCTTACGTCGGTTTCTAGTTCTGGTGTTTCGATTATTTGGACAGATTGAATCGGTCTATTATTAGGGTTCAGGTTGGGTTGGGCTAGGATTTGCGGCCTTAAGTTGGACTAGGATTTTGTTGTAGTGTATATGGCGCTGGCAATGTGGGTTGAGGGAGAGGAATGGTTCCAGCTAGCTGATTCATTGGTCTTTTCCAGTTTGACTGCCAGGCTTGACTCTGCGAAGTGGGAGGGGACCATTGTGTTGGATATGAATTGTTTTGCCAATATGGTGGGGAGTAGGGAAAGTTTGGCCAATTAGTTTGGCTTGTTTGATTTGGCCATGGTGATGAAGGAAATGGTTGTTGTGACCAGTTTGGGAAGGGTGGTTGATTTTACCGCATTGTATTATATTACTAAGCATGATATTGCGGAGGCTAGAAAGAAGAAGATGGATTGGAGGGCATACCTGGTTGTCGTCGCTGCCATTGATAGCATTAATTGAGTAGGTACATTGTTTCTGATTCTTTCTCTGCTTCTTTGTACACTGCTTTCAAACTCGGAAGTGAGGGGAAGTTCTCTGTGGAGTGATCTTTTGTACAAATAGCGCAGACTTGAACTACATCCAGTGGGCACTCTTTATAGCTATGTTTCTTTCTGCATCTAGGGCAGAATATTGTCAGATTTTTCTCTGCTTCTGCTTGTTTTTGTTTAGCTTGCATAATATCGAGTTGCATTATCAAAGTCCCCAATATATCAGTTTTGAAATTCTCTAGTAAGTTCCTGATTTCTACGCAGGCTACTCCTCCACCAGAGATCTTGTTGTCCCATGTGAGCATGTCACGTTCTGTTGGTTTTAACCTTGTACTACCTCGTGAACTCCTAATAAATAAATCAATAATATCAACAAAATTTTCTTGATAGATGTCACCTTTTCCCATAATATTTAGTGTTTCAACCCATTGTTCCTTCATCCCTTTAATTAATGTCATTTTTAACACATTTTCAGGTAAGGGTAATGATGCATAAGGAGATCTCTGAAGATTATACTAAAAACGTTCAACATACTCTTCTAGTGTCTCATTAGGTCTGGCTACCATATGAGATATTTCATCCTTCAATTCTCTAGACCTATAATAATCCTGATATTTCCTTAGAAAAACACCTTTCATCTGATCGTAGTCGTTTATAACACCTCCACCTAACCCCATAAACCATCATAAAGCTACTCCTTTTAATGTGGAGGGAAATAATTTTAGCTTTTGGGGATTGGTGGTATAGTCGTACCCCCGGCATAATACATCGAATTCAAACAAAAATGCATTTGTATCTTCCAATGTTAGGCCATGGAATGTAGGAATATGCTGGAGAGGAATGGCCTTCATAGGTGCATTAACTGCAGTATCTACAATGGGATATTACAGTGTGGAGGTTTGAGGTGTTTGCTGGTTCTGGGCCATTTGGTCAAATATGTGCCAATATCCTTCTGGTATTTCTAGGGAGGTATTCCTAGGCTGGCTAGAAGGAGGAGGAATGACCTTGACAGCACTTCCTTTGTCTGGGATGATGAGAGTTCCTTGCTGAACTAATATCTGGGGGGATCTTAACTCTTCAGGTTCTTCAACTTTGTTTTGGATGATTTTGACAACACTTCCCTTATCTGGGTTGCTTAGTGGTTAAACTATTCCAAGAGGAGACCTTGGTTCTTCTATTTCCCCTGTTTCTCCTCCTCCTTCTCAGAGATTAGTAAGGTTCCCTTCTTGTAAAGATTTTGGGCTAGAATTCTCAATTTCTTGAAAATCTTGCTCCTCTGTTTGGTTGTGCACCTCAGAAATGGCTACAGATGGTGATCCTGTGGCCCGTAGGGAGCTAGTATGTTGTCTAGAAGTAACTTTTCTAGTACCTAGTGACAATTGAGATTATGCTTTTTTAATGATATCGTCTATAAAGGTCGATCGACCAAGGGTCACAGGTCCCTTAGCTTTATCAGGTTTGGGTAGTGATTTTGGATTCTTTTCAGGCTTTTTCTACTTAGTCATGCATACAAATCAAATACTTATCTCTAACCAAAATAATCAACAAATTTGTAGGAAAGCAGGCAGGGGAGCAGGATTGTTACATTCTCCGTATGCAGGTTCTTACCTTCCGTTTTAAAAACCCAACTCTCTCCTAGGAGGTACTTACACTACTCCCTTTTCAAAATAAACAAATGGCTACACTCTCCCCAGCGACAACGCCAAAATGTTGAGTGATAAAAAGGTGTCTTTTAACCCCTATTTACCCTACATTAATTATCAATCCAGGCACGATTTTTTATCTCAAGAGTGTACTCAGTCTGAGGCAGTCACTTGTTCAAGAGTAATGTTTGTAGTATAGTGCTTAAAAAAGTAAATGAATGCTCGAAACAAAATCTAATTGTAATGGCAAGAAACTTAAATGTTCTGTAACTAAATCATTCACTCAAGAAACTACAGCGATCATTAGGCAAGGATGCAGTAATGATAACTCTTTCCCCTGTAAACTGATGTGAATGAAAATCAATCACGGATAGGAACTCCAATTTGTGAACTTAGACAACAGTAGTCAATGTTCGTTACAGTTGCAGATCTTTCTATCCACACTAAAGCAAATACTAGAAATAACAATTCGATTAGCAGAAAAGGAACAACAACTAAATCTATTGAACAGGTCGAACAACAAATCTTAATCTACAGGACTGAATTGAGCAGCAATCTTAACCGAAATGAATTGAATAACAATCTTTAACTTAATAATGGAACAAGAAACCTAATTAAGTGTAACCTAACAGCAACTATAGAGTAATTGAATCAGTAATCTTATTTTAGCATAATGGACATTAACTACAGGTATAAAGGAACGACAATTGCAACTGTAATTGAACGGTAGTTAAATGAATAACAATCACAAATGTAAATTAACAGCAATTGAAATTGTAAATGAATAGAAGAATTTGAAGTAGACAGTGCAATATTGTTTCAAAATGAACAACATGATATTTTAAGTTGTGAATAATAATCTTGCTATCCAATTATGATTTCGATATTACAGAGAAATTCAGGGAAACGTTCAGAAATAGAAGATTATTGAATAAAGTGAATTAAGGAAATGAAAAGGAAATCAAACCACACACGATTGTAATTGTAAAATAATGTTACAAGAAGCAAGTGGATCCACTAGGGCCAGGCCCTTAGCCACCAGCGAAACACTGCCGCGTTTACTCCAGGATCAGATAATGGAATAGCAACTGAGTTATACATTAATCATAAATGGCAGAGTTACAGCTATCGCTCTTCAAATAGAGTCTATGATCAAAGTTAATATTACAACAGTAAGTTCTACAAATTGATAATAATATCTGCCCCCCTGGGCTACCAGTGCTATCCCTTTTTATAATGGCTAGTCGAAAGTATCAAGAATACAGATAAGTCTTGAAGCTGTGATCCCTCAAGATCAAAGGATCCTCAGGGATTTGCTATATGTTTGATCTCCAATTTATCATTTTGTCTTCTTGCGCTGATGCCGCATTTTCTCTTCCTTTTCCTCGTCCATGTGCTCCGATATTGATCTCCTTGTCTGGATACGGCTTCCTGTCAAAGGGACAGCAATTGCTTCTGGTTTGTCTTTTCCTCCCGAATAGTGATTTTCTATTTCCTTCACTTTCTGTATAGAAAATGACAATAATTAGTTTTTTTGTATCAATCACAAATCTCCTTAATTCTATCATAATTCTTTAACATATTACCCTCTTAGAATGTAGAGTTATGATTCAAAGGAAAAGATAAAGAAATAAATGGTAAATACATACCTTTTCCAATGCTCAACAAAGCTGAGGGGGCAGGAAGGTGCAGAAGCAGCTGAGGGGAAGAACAACCAAGTAGGAACTGGTAGTCTAGGTAAGAGAGAATGATATAAAAGGAAAATACCATAAAAGAAGGGGGGTTAGATTAGCTAAGTTGAGGAGAGGAGCAACAGAGCTGTGAGAGCAGGCAAGAGGATCTCCAGTTGTGGAAGATGGGGGGTAGGTTGCAGGAGTCTGGGAGACTTGGTCCTTGAAGTTGAACCAAACCCGTGGAACTGAGCTGGGTATTTCCTGTAATTGTTTGTGGCGAAAGCTGAAGTCATATTGTAATGTTTGTTGTTAAGATTAATATAAAGAATGGCTAAGATTGGTTGAGACTTCTGATGTATCTAGGCCCTATGTATGATGAATCTTCAATTTTTGTAATGTCTTAACAATTGCATGTAATCAGTAGTTCTTAGATTATCGTGAGTATGTTGTTATCTATGCTTTATATGTAATGTTTCCATACATGTGACCAAATGCAACCCGATTAATACTTCCTTGAATCCATGTTGAACCCTTCTCCCTTTTGGTCGCGGCATGCCTTGGGTGAGACTCCTTACCCTTTGGGGTAAGGTGAAAATGTCGGCGTTGTCCTAGACTACAACGGACTATTATTGGCCCTTTGTGCCTGAACCCAAGGTCTTCCCCCCGATGACTCTTTCGAGCCAACAAATGGTTCCATTGTTGGGAATTAAAGGTACGAGAACTGGTTCAGACTATGGTGTCAAGGATATTTAAGAGAGAGATCATGGATTGGTGGAATCATAAAGTAGATTAGTTTGTGGCGGAGTAGGCTACCTGTAGAAAGCAAATGATCAATAAGGTGAGTGAGGGGATTTTATATGCTGACATCACTAATGATCAGTATGAAATTTTCTGGTGTAAGTTCCCAGAGGACCTGTACAATTAGTTAAGGAGGTTGAACGGACAGAATCAGCCAGGTGGATTGGCAACAGTTCACCGCAGCTGGACTCCATCGGATATCACCCTGCTATAACAGTTGGATAATGATATGACTAGAGTAGTCGATTTTTGGGTAAATACTATGGTGGAAGGATACATAGTTGAGTTTTCCGCTAAGAGTTATCAGTCTTTCTCAAAGACAGAAGTTCTATTCGACTCGGGACTGAGGGGTAGGTTGATGAGGGAAGTATCAACGTGCATTAAGATGTTTATGGTGGAAGAAGGATTGTTTCCTTCGCCTACCGCGGGGATGGCAGCGTAAAACCCTAGCATCGGGGGGAGAACATAGAAGGGGGAATGTTGCCAGTTGATGGATAGAGATGCTGTTGAAGGGATGGATGTCAAATAATTGAAGAAAGCAAGAGATTTCAAGGCACGAAGAAGGGCACTACTAGCGGATAAGTGGCAGGCGAGAGCGATTCAGACTATGGGGAAGAAGAGGATGGGGCCCCACCAAGTAGGAGTGGTGAAGGGAAAACCCTGAGTCAAGGAGGAAGGAGAATAATATGTTGGGTAAAGAAAGAGAGGTGAAGGAAGATGTAGGATCCAGGGGAATGAAGATGGACCTTCCCTACAGGTTGCAAAAGGAGGATCACAAGTACATGTTGCGGGAGGGCCATCGCAAGGGCAGAAGTCGCATGGGCATGAAGAAGGAAGCAAAGAGGATATGGGTGACGCGATGAGGAGATTATTCAATGAAGGAGAAGCATTTGTTAAGAGTTAGCAGCAATAACCCCGAGACATAAGTAGCATTTCCCCTGATCTTCCCCTATTACTTTATCGCAATCCCCGAGAATTTTTTCTTAGCTTAGCCAAGGTAGTGCAGGTATATAGTACGCGGGAGAAATACAGAGTCAGGTTCAACATTGGAAGCAACATAGGAACTATTAACATTAGTAATTTAGGACTACATGGATCTCAACAGTTGGGGAGAAAAGGGTTTATGTTGATAGCTCCTACCCAAATCAGTATGGCAGGATCTTTTACTAAATATCCCGAATTTGCGGGAAGAGGAAACGAGGATGTGGAGCAGCATTGGTATCTCAGCGAAACTATTTGGAGGGCCTATCAAACTCCAGATAATGTCAAAGCAGTAGAATTCCAGACCACGCTGAGAGAAAGGGCTATGCGATGGTTTATAAAATGGGCAGAGCAGAATTCAAACCCCATAATAGATGATATTAAGAGAGGATTTGTGCAGGAATTCAAGGTACCACAGAAGGACCATAAAGGGCTATTAGAATTGTGGGAAATTAAGTAGAGGGAGGGGGACATGGCTTGGGAGCTCATGCAAAGGTTTAAGGAAGCCATTGCCAAGTTGAGTTACACTCTGGACCCAAACCACCAATGGGATTGGTTCATTAAGGCACTCTTTCCTTTGACCAGAATGCCACTAACGCAACAAAAGATAGGAACCTTCAAGGATGCGTTGGAACAAGCATCATGCATAGAATCTATGGTGGGATACCCACATGAATACAGGGGAGGGATGAGCCTGCAAGATCCATCGATTTTAAGCCTACAAAACCAAATCGTGACTTTTGCAAAGAAACTGAAAGATCTTCAACCACTACATTGATCTAGATTTAAACAGGAACGCAATAGATTACAGAGATAACCATAAATACAGAGATGCGATAACCATAAATAAAGAGATGCAGCGGAAATAATACTTCATTTCATTAATGGAAAATACTGAAATATGCTTACAACCAAAATTGGAAATAAACCAGCTAGGGCGATGGTAGCTTATCTCTGAGAAGAGATGTGCGGCTACATGCCTCTGAACCATTCCAAACTGTGTTACAATGAGGCTCGAAGGCCTATTTATTATTGAGAAACAATGGAAAACCCTTCACATTCCAAAACCGACCCTTAGAAGATGAAACGCCAAATGGTGGGCCCCGTTTTGGGTAAATTGGTACATCAATTTCCCGGGGTCGTAACTTTGGCATACGATCTCCGTTTGACGCGTATGATAGCTCGTTAGAAAGATCTATCCGAGAACTACCACTTTGGGAAGGGCAACATCGGTCCATGGACCCATGTTGCCC